>SEYY01006373.1:15000-22500 GCA_009176605.1 Armadillidium nasatum | reverse complement strand
AATAATTCACATATTAAGTACTGAGCACTAAGTGAATGATAAAAACGGAATGAATAGGACAAATATCCAGTATGAATATGATCAACATTTAGTTCGAAAATTATTATGGCTAAAAAAATAAGTGATGAGATTCTTTTAAAATGAACATACAAGCACACACACACACACACACACACACACATATATATATATATATATATATATATATATATATATATATATATATATATATATATATATATATATATATATATATATATATATATATATATATATATTATATATATATGTATATTATATTCATCCCGGAATCGTGCAAAATCTATTCTTCGTAACACTAAAAACTCATTTCTCCGTAGAAAATGCAATAATCTTTCTGGTTCCTCTTCTTCACGTTCTTTTTGGCATTTTGCAAAAAATGTCAACTCTAACTTTCCTTCTTCCTCTTTCCCTACTTTAATATCTTCCGAAGGCACAACTTCTGTTTTACCTTTTTCTAAAGCTGAACTCTTCGCTCAGACTTTTGCCTTTAATTCAACGTTAGACGATCCCGGAGTTATTCCTCCTCATACAACCCCCTCTAACTCAATTATGCCTAAAATTAGAATTTCTTCTAAAGATGTCATTTCTGCTCTCTCTGAGCTTAATTCTAAGAAGGTCTCGGTAGTATCCCTCCTGTGGTTCTCAAAACTTGTGCTTCCGAGCTTGCACCCTGCCTCTGTAAACTATTTCGTCTTTGTCTCTCTATATCAACCTTCCCTTCCCTCTGGAAACGTGCGCTCATTCAGCCTGTGCCGAAGAAGAGGGACCCCTCTCAACCTCTCAACCCTCCATTACCGTCCTGTTTCTTTGACCTCCGTTCTCTCTAAGGTTTTCGAATCTATCCTTAACAGGAAGATTTGGAAACATCTCAATTCTTCTAATCTTATCTCAGATCGCCAGTATGGCTTTCGTAAGAAACGCTCTACTGGAAATCTTCTTTCCCTTCTCTCTGACTCTTGGTCCTCCGATCTTCGGCCTTTCGGTGAATATTTTGCTGTCGCGCTGGACATATCGAAAGCCTTCGATAGAGTCTGGCACAAAGCTTTGCAACAAATATATCTATCCTCCTCTCTGTAATCTTTTAACTAAAATCCTTTCCGGTCGTTCTATAGCAGCTATTGTAGACGGCCACCGTTCTTTCTTTAAATCTATTAATACACTCCTATACTGATGACTCCACTTTTCATTATTCCTTCCAATTTGAAAAACATCCCACCCGACAGCAGTAGATAGACTCGAGAAGGGTAGCCTTGGAGCAACTAACCTCTGATCTTTCTCGTATTTCAAATTGGGCTAGAGAAAACATGGTCGTTTTCAATGCCTCAAAAACTCAATTCATCCATCTCTCCACTCGACACAATCTTCCGCACAACTATGATATCTTCTTCGAAAACACACAACTCAAGCCTTCATATGTTCATAATATTCTTGGAGTTTCCTTTTCTCTTGATCTTTCTTGGAAAGATCACATTACTTCTTTATCTAAACAAGGTTATAAGAGTTTGGGTGATCTGAGGCGCCTTCAGAATTACTTCACGCCATCCCAGTTGCTTGCTCTGTATAGGGGTGTTGTTCGCCCCTGTATGAAGTATGCTTCGCACATCTGGGGTAGTTCCACACACACAGCTCTCTTAGAGAAGGTGGAGTCTAGGGCTTTTCGTCTCATCAACTCTCCTGCTCTTACTAACTCTCTTCAATCTCTTTCAGCCAGTTGAATTGTTAAGTCACTCTCTCTTTACTATCGCTATTACAACAGACACTGCTCTTCTGAACTTTCTCCTCACATACCTCCTCCATTGAGAAGAGCTCGTGTGACAGGCCTTTCTACACAATCTCATCCTTTCTCTGTCCAACTCTCCGACCCCAGACTTAACCGCTATGCTCAATCCTACATATACTATACTGGTAAAGTCTGGAACACACTCCCTTCATCTGTTTTCCCAACTTCCTTTGACTTGCATACTTTCAAACGCTTTGTATCTGGACATGTTGGCCTCCTTCGATCTGGATAAGATTTTTCCAATTCCGGTGGAATTTGGTAGACCTCTGGCCTTTACCCACCGGAGGAGATATAAAATATATATATATATATATATATATATATATATATATATATATATATATATATATATATATATATATATATATATATATATATATATATATATATATATATATATATATGTATGTATGTATTACCTCTGGTGGGCAAAGGCCAGAGGCCTACCAAATTTCCACCAGAGAAAGGAGCAAATCGTGATCCTGGTCAGATTAAAGGCCAACATGTCCCTAGACACGGCCTATGAAAGTGTGTAAGCCAGGAAATTGGGAAAATAGATGAAGGGAGTATGTTCCAGACTTTACCAACATAGTACATGTAAGACTGAGATTAACTGTTAAGTCTAGAGTCTGAGAGATAGACAGAGGAAGGATGAGTCTGTGTAGAAAAACTTTTCGCACGAGCGCTTTTCAAAGGGGGAGGTGTGCGACGAGTGAGTTCGAGAGAGCAGTGTCTGTTGTAATAGCGATAGTATAGAGAAAGTAACACAACAATTCGACAGGCAGAAAGAGACTGGAGAGAATTAGTGAGAGTAGGAGAGTTGATAAGACGAATAGCTCTAGACTCCACCTTTTCAAGGAAAGCTGTAAGAGTGGAACCACCCCAGATGTGTGAGGCGTACTCCATATAGGAACCAACAACACCCTTATAAAGAGCAAGCAACTGGGATGGTGTGAAGATGTTCTGAAGGCGCGTCATAACACCCAAAATCTTAGAAGCTTGTTTAGAAAGAGATGTAATGTGATCTTTCCATGAAAGATCACGAGAAAACGAAACACCAAGAATATTAGGAAGAGATGAAGGTTTGGGATGTGTGTTTTCGAAGAAGATATCAAAGTTGTTTGGAAGATTGTATCGAGTAGAGAGATGGAGGAATTGAGTTTTGGTAGCATTGAAAACAACCATGTTTTCCCTGCCCCAATTTGAAATGCGAGATAGATCAGAGGTTAGTTATTCCAAGGCTATCCTCCTTGAGTCTATTAGCTGCTGTTGGGAGGGACGCTTTTCAAACTGAAAAGAGTAATGAAGGGTGGAGTCATCAGGATGGGAGTGGATAGGAGATGAGGAAATTGAGAGAAGGTTATTAATGATTAATGAAAAACAGAAAAAGTGTTGGGGATAGAACAGATCCTTGAGAAACTCCAATATTAATAGATTTATAGGATGAACGGTGGCCGTTTACAACAGCTTCTATTGAACGACCAGAAAGGACATCAGAGAGAATGCCAAAGAGAGAAGGATATATTCCTAAAGAGGGAAGTTTTGAAATCATATATATATATATATATATATATATATATATATATATATATATATATATATATATATATATATATATATATATATATATATATATATATATATATATATATATATATATATATATATATATATATATATTATGTTTGAATGTGATAAGCCTCCACATTGCTTGAAAAAGTATAAAATATTTTCAAGTATTTACTGGAGGATTAGTAGTTTATGTGACCTATCCTGGATGGGATAATAATAAAGAAAAAGGAGCAGATTTTGTTCTATTTTGTAATGAACAAACTAAACATTCTTCCTGGTATTCCTGGGCTATTCGTTGCAACACTAATGGCAAGTTCTTTAAGGTAAAAAAAAATTTTTATACAAATAAAAATAATATTAAATAACATTACATTATTCATATATGAATAGAATAATTGAATAATTTCATTGTCTTTAAAGTCATGTTTAAAATGTATAAAAAAGATTTTATTTTTTTGATCTATTTGAAAAATAGAATGATTTTTTTTTATTTCATTTATTCTAATTTTTTTATTTTTTTTAAATTTTTGTAAATAAGTTTAATATCTTTAGATATACATTAATTAATTTGTTGTATTTCCACTAACTTTATATATATATATATATATATATATATATATATATATATATATATATATATATATATATATATATATATATATATATATATATATATATATATATATATATATATATATATATATATATATTGAAGAGGTGTTAATAGGGCAACTGATCAGATTCACGTAGTCCATTTTTTGATCAAAAGTTGTACTAAACATAAATAGTCTGTATGCATGACTTTTGTGGAATGTGAAGAGCATTTGACTCCTTGGGAAATTGGGGGCTTTATATTTTCACATAAATTTTGAAGGAAAATTAGCAACTTCAGACTTTTTCAGTATGGTACCTTCTTCATTCTAGTCAACTCTACAGATTTTATAATATTTTTAACCTTTTCCTTTAAAATCTGCTACTGCGGTCTTCTGACGGATGAGCGTTGGGCTTGAAGAAAAGTTAAACAACGAGATGCAATATAAAGGCAACATTATCAGACATCTAAAAAAATCTTTAGAATGCTAAACAGGAAACTATAGTTTTAACATGAATGGAACGGTACCTATATATGTTTAAGACTTGTTGAAGATATAAGTGCACATTAGTTTCTGAGGAATTACAAAGATGGTAATGGAACATCCTGGACATTCCAATCAGAACAGTAAGATTATAATATGACCTTAATTCAAATATTATTGTGCTGAATAAACACAAAACTCCTCAAGAAATAATGACCAACAAACCCATGTAAAAAATAACCATGTTGAAAAATACACTTTACCTTTGACAAATTATATCTTCAAACATTAAGCAAACAAATGAATTCCAAAGACTAATGAAAATATTTTTGAAACGCAATTAGTGAATTGAATATCAGCATCCGTAAAAGATTTTCATAATAGCATTTGACTATGAGATTTGAACTCAAGGTGCGAAAACAACATAAATTAATGTGGAGAGATATAATTAAGGTTGAAATACAGAAAGATGATCGATCGGATAAGACTGCAAAAGAAATTTAAAGATTTAATATTCAAAGTCAAACAAGAGAATATATATATATATATATATATATATATATATATATATATATATATATATATATATATATATATATATATATATATATATATATATATATATATATATATATATATATATATATATATATATATATATATATATATATATATATATATATATATATATATATATATATATATATATATATATATATATATATATATATATATATATATATATATATATATATATATATATATATATATATATATATATATATATATATATATATATATATATATATATATATATATATATATATATATATATATATATATATATATATATATATATATATATATATATATATATATATATATATATATATATATATATATATATATATATATATATATATATATATATATATATATATATATATATATATATATATATATATATATATATATATATATAGAGAGAGAGAGAGAGAGAGAGAGAGAGAGAGAGAAGAATAGGCAAAATCACTAAATACTCGTAGTTATTTTAAAAACAAAATTCAAAATCACTTAAAAACAGTGATTTCGATAAAAATCATGAGAATCTCCTGTAAATTTTTAAATGATTTTCAAAATTACTTTCTAAAAAATATAGTGCACGCTAACATGCATAGGTTATAAAAAGAAAACTTTAAAAACTAAATTACTTTATAAGTGCAGAGTAATTACAGTACATGAATATATAATTTGAAATTTAAATTTTTGTTTTGTAATAATTTAAGAACTATTCTTAAAGCTTAATGGATGTACGCTTTAAAATTGATTTCGTTTTCCATTCTCCTTTAATAAAACGAGCTGCTTGAATTTTGCATCAGAAAGACGTGTCCTCTTAGAGTTGGGTATCATTCCTGTAAATGAAAATCTTTCTTCAGGTGCTGGTGATGGGAGAGCAGTATTGTAGCGTTTAAATACTCTCAGTACATAAGGGTACCGTCCTAAACAAGACACATTTTTACATGTGTCCTAAAATTAGTTCATTACTTCCAAATTTTCTTTACTGTGAGGAGTTGTCGATGAATTTTCTAAGGATTTGAAAAAGTCATCCTCTCCACTGTCATTGCATCTTTATTCTATGTCGTCATTTGAAGATGCGATCTTTCTTACAGCTATTTGTAGAAAGGTTTTAAGTTGTTCTTTTACTTCTTCTGTATTATCACATCTACCTCCCTAAGCTAAAGACACCCATGTCAAGTTTAAAATAGAGATCAGACACAGATGCCAAAATAGCATTCATAATATCAGGATCCAAATCCAAGAACTTCTTAAACCTATCATTACACCCTGAAGGTATTGCTTCCAATAATGACGTGCAGTATCTGAACCGTAAGTTATTCGGCTCTACTGTTGAAAGAACTTTGTTTACTAAAAGAGTGGGCATAAAACATCCGTAATAACAGTTTTCTTCCCCCAGCAACTTGTCTAAGGCAACAGCAATTGATTTTATAACAACTACATATTATTCTAAGAACTCGAGCTCGTATTCTTTAAGCATAGAAAACTTTAACTCTTTCATTAATGTATTTATCTTCGTTCACAATTGTTGTATTTGAAGAACAGAGTCTTACATCGAATTCCACCTTGTTAGTTGTTTGCTACACATGGATATTTGTGTTGTTTACCGATGACTGTATGTAATAAATTCAAACCCTTGGGCTTTCCTGCTGCGTTTCAAAGAGCTGAGCACTTTCCCATACTTGCATGGTTTAACTTAAACAGCACTAGAATCTTTAATCCTTTGGTAGCATCTGTAGTTGCAACTAAACTCAAAGAACACCTTAAGTTGTTAGGAAGGTTGAATATTGGTTCTTCAGGTATTTCTGAGAATGACAACAATGTCAGCTCCTCTCCATCATCATTTCCCCTCGTTAGCATTTCCAATTGCTCTTGCTGGTTATAATCTTCATCAGAGTGTACACATGTTAACCAAAATTCTTTGAAGCACTAATCAAAATTTGGCCCCATTATCTGTAACGGTAGCCACAATTTTCCAGTAGATGAAACCAAGATCAATATTAATATTTTCGAGGAATTACCAAACTACTGTGATTTTAGTGATTTTGATTTAGTTTCAAAATCAAAATCAGTTAGAATTTTGTGATTTTAAATGAAAATGTACCCTATATATATATATATATATATATATATATATATATATATATATATATATATATATATATATATATATATATATATATATATATATATATATATATATATAATAATAATAATAATAATAATATATAATAATAATAATAATAATAATAATGATAACAACTAATAATAATAATAGTAATAATAATTGTAATCTATAATTTATAATAGAATTTTCAATAATAGAACAATGGCAGCAACAATAATAATAATAATAATAATAATAATAATAATAATAATAATAATAATAATAATAATAATAATAATAATAATAATAATAATAATAATAATAATAATAATAATCGTGTTAATAAT
>SEYY01006373.1:7500-10000 GCA_009176605.1 Armadillidium nasatum | reverse complement strand
CTATTTATTACAGTTGCAAAATCAGTGGTAACAAAGATTTTCAAAATTGGACAACATTTTTTTTTATAATTAATGGACAAATTTTCGAACACAAAGGGGTAATGTCTCGGAACTATCATGACATCATTTCTATGGAATTATATAAGTCCAATCAAATGGAGAAAAGAAAAGAGCTCCAAACCATGTAGTTACTTACTTGTTACAGTTGCATATTTAGTGGAATCATTGATTTACCAAATTTTACATTACTTCCTTTTTAATTTTAAATATTTTTCTACCATAAGGCTAAGTAATTTAATTAATAAACGGATACTTATACTTCGAACGACAATTCCAAGCGACGCTGAAGGTTTTTTTTTTTTTTTTGTTTTTTTTTTAAGTTATGTTAATGTTACAATTATAAACTGGTGTTACATATTCTTAGAAACGGTAAAGGCCAGAGTGTCCTCGTGGACCAAAAGAAAGTCAATTCAAATGTTTAGTGTTTTCATTCTAAATATTTTTTTTTAGCTTAGCGGATATTTTAAAAGTATAGCATAGAGTATAAAATTTTTCAATAAAAATCAAATAATAATTCAGTAAATGGATTAATTTCTATTAAGTCTTGTGTATGAGTTTCTTCTGTACTCAGGGATCACTTTTAATGCCATATTGGATTTATTTCTGGATTGGCCTGTTGAATAGATGTGAGGGTTGTTTAGCAACAACACATGTCTGGACTTAATTAAAAATATAAAAATTTATTGTTGAGAAAAAATATACTCTTTTGGTTATACAAGCCCTGATGGGTCTGGAAAAATATTCTAGCTTTGGGCTCTTGACAACGCTTAGCAGTGACTGAAAACTATTTCCATTTTTCTGGAATGCTTCTTAGTGAAATTTGTTTTATCAGAATTTTGAAGCCTAGTGGAATAATTCCCTAGCTTTCTCTTTCTTTTTAATTTACATAAGTAAATAATGAGAAAATTTAATAAATATAAATAAATTAAAGCTTAATAAATAGATTCCTAAATTAAATTATACTTAAATCAATTTTAGGCTCACCTCTACATATGTCTTTAGCAGAGTTAACTTAAAAACTAAGAATGTGATTTTATTTCTTTACATTTGAAACTGGGAAATGTTTATAAAAAATAAAGAAAAGCACTGGTTTTCGGTATAATAGCAATTTTTCCGGGATGCATTCTCTGCAACAAGAAAATGATTATAATTAGATAAAAGGTATTAGAACAACTATAGTCAATTAGACATACTTCAACTTATTAGAAATATTGCGTACTATTTTTTAATTACTTTAAAACTCAAAATATTACAATCACATTGAACTCATTCCAAAAATGTCAGATACGTTTATTAATATATCAAATGAAATAAAAAGATGAGCATTCAAATTTGTTGCCGCCTTCACTGTAACTTAAGGTATGCGACAACAAAACATCAGAAAAATAGAGACAGAAGCCACAATTTGTTTTGACTGTCCCAGTCAAAACAAATATTAATAATACTTATACTAATACATGCAACAAAAACTAGGTCTATCCTATCCCAAGTTATCAGTTCATTCATGTAAATTAAGATAAAAATAAAACTAAGCCCCTACATCTATTTAATACTAACTAATGACATTATATAACTAAGAACACATGCAAATGCAATGAACCAATACCCACTACAAAACTGCCAGTTAGGATTAGTCACAAGCTATATATTGCTGTTCATTACTATAAATTAAATTCCTCCAAGAAGTGCATGTACTGTCGATTTCTCTTTCTCATAATTAATGTTAGTACAAGATATATAAGGTACCACAAGAATAACCAGTCAACAATATCGAAATCCTTTACTCACTCTTCGTCATCGAGTCCAGACCTACAAATTAACCAACTTTTAATAAGCTTATAAGAATCAGTTGCTTCAGAAAGGCATGAGATGTATAAAGTTATGAACATCAATACTGAATATATAATATACCTTTGACAAATATCACTGAAATTATTTAATTACATTGAACATAAATATAAAAGATATATTAAATAATGCCGAAACGAAAAATAATAAATATATTTTCTAATTCAAGTTAATTAAATACAGTATTTAATTAATGCATTAGAGTGATTAGAGTTAAAAAAAAAAATCCATTACATGAGATGTATAAAGTTATGAACATCAATACTGAATATATAATATACCTTTGACAAATATCACTGAAATTATTTAATTACATGAACATAAATATAAAAGATATATTAAATAATGCCGAAACGAAAAATAATAAATATATTTTCTAATTCAAGTTAATTAAATACAGTATTTAATTAATGCATTAGAGTGATTAGAGTTAAAAAAAAAAAAAAAAAAGCTTCCCCTCCCCCCACAAAAATATTGTGCGTAAATATTTTTAAAAATATCTAACTTTCGGCAAATAAGAAACATTGTATTATGTTTGTTACTGTGATATATTTACTCAATGTTATCATAATTAATAAAATAAAATAAAGAA
>SEYY01006373.1:0-2500 GCA_009176605.1 Armadillidium nasatum | reverse complement strand
AAAAAAAAATTTTTTTGTATAATTTGCCATTTTAACCCCGGCCGGCAACCCCTGTTTTCCCTGATTTTTAGCCGGGGTTGGCCGGTGCCGGGGCCCCGGTCGGTTCATAATTGGTACATCTCTAAATATAAGTAAACAATAATGTGATATATCAAAAAGGAACTATATATATATGGTGTAATATGGCAGTAGGCCTGTATTAAACAACAAATTCGGTCTTTCAGATTATGTCAAACTAAGTACGCAAGAAGATAATAATCAGAATAATAATAATAATATTGAGCATATATGAATTGAAAGCTAAATAATAATGATACAAATATCAAAAAATTTATATTGATATATCGATATTTCTATATATTGAAGATCAGACAACTTCTTAACCTTCCTAGGGACTGACTGGGGCTAGAGTTTTGCCAGGGCCAGGGTTCTGGCTGGGGTTGGCAAAAATTTGTAGAGGTCAAAAGCACTGAAATTTTAGGTTAACAAAATTAGATATAAATTTAATTGAGGTTTATTTAATAAGGAATGAGGAGAATAGTCAACATTCACTTAAATTAATGATAATATACATTTTCTCAGAAAAAATATGAATTAGCAACTGTTGCTAAAAAAAATACTTTAACTTCTAGATCTCAAACCTTTATTTTTTTATGATCCCTGGTGGGCTTATTGGGATCTAGTAAAAAGAACTTACTCATATTTATATCATCAGTCGACAAAAACATTCTGAAAACCTGAATCATATCACTTTTAAGAAATATTTTTACTGAAAATATCCCGAGCTCTTTTAACCTTTCCTTGTAGCTTGTTTTTAAAATCAAAAATCATTCTTGTTGCTCTGTGTTCTGCCTCCAGCATATCAATGTATTAAGGAGCCCAAACCTGTGCATAGTACTCAAACAGTGGTCTAACATAACCATTATGAAGCTTACTAATCACCTCCATACTTTTATAATTAACATTGTGATTTATTATTCCCAGCATTCTGTTGATTCTTTTCCTAGATTTAAACACTGTTCTGACACTTTCAAACTGCCACTGATAATCATACCTAAATCTTTTCTTTATTCACAGATTCAAGCAATTCCCCATACATTTTGTAATTGAAATTCTTATTACATTTTTTATCAATGCACTCAGTAATATATTCCATAAATTCCAAAATGATTTGTCTGACATGATTTACCTTTCCTAAAACCATGTTGATTGTCTTGAAAAATCTTTTCAAATAAATATTTTTCTATTTTGCTTTTCATTCTATTTTTATAACTTATCACCAAGGAGGTTAAACTAACTAGCCTGTAGTTTCCAAAATCATCCCTGCTACCTTTCTTATAAATTGGTACTACATAAGCAATTTTCCAATCCTCTGGTATCTCCATAATAGAGACCTATTGAGTATTAAATATAATACATATGCAATACTATTACTACCTTCATTTAGGATTCTTCCAAGTATACCATCAGGACCTACAGACCAGGGATGTGGAGCCTTGGAGCTGAAAGATTTTGTTAAAGCTGGAGCCAGAGCCATTCATATTTAGGATTGTGGTTGGAACTGGAGCCAAAAAACAGAACCAGCTCCAGCTCCGAATGTATTCTGCTATCATATTAAAATTCATTATTTTACCTTATTCATTCTTTTTAATTTTTAATGTAATTCATTACTTCTCACTGTGAATTGTGAAAAATTTTCTCCATAACCTCTGATTTTACTTTGCTTTAATTAAGCATTATTCTCTTCAAGTATACAACCTATTTTAAGGTTTTTAAAAAGTCAAAGGGGACTATATAACAACTGAAAAATTTAAATTGCATATCTAAAGGATTGTAAATGAAGGAATACCCTTAAAAAATTTTTCCTCCTACATTAACTGGATTAAATGGAGAATTAGCCAGAAAGTTAGGCATTTCTATGAAAAAGCATGATGTCAGAAAAATGGTGAAAGGCAGAAAAAAATTGCTTAAGCAAATGTCCATAGGAATATAATATATATATATATATATATATATATATATATATATATATATATATATATATATATATATATATATATTATATATATATATATATATATATATATATATATATATTGAAAATGTATGCTTGTACTAGACAGAATGAATTATTTTTAAATAAATGTCCAATTAACCAACTCAAATAATGAAATAACAACACATACTTTAGTCATTTGTGAAACGCAAGCACAATATATATCAGAATTTATTAGAAACATTGTTGAAGTTCTCAAAAAGTCTGAAATTACTAAAGAGCAAGCATTATCAGTTGTAATGGAAAATGCCTCCAATATGATAAGTATAATACACTTAATGTAGACCACTGATAGAAAATTGTGAAAGTGGTTTTAGAAATAGAATTAAATGAAGATGTTGAATATGCTTTCACTGCTGTAAAACGAACACATGATATGCTATACAGTACATATATACATTACAGCTTGCTATCTGAGATGGTTTGAAAGGGCATGTCTATGAA
>SEYY01006372.1:17500-20000 GCA_009176605.1 Armadillidium nasatum | reverse complement strand
AGACGAGGTAAACACAATTAGCGGAAGAAGTATATTATAATTGTGATTTAAAAACTATGAAAACTAAAGACGAAGTGACAAAATAATAGGATCAAATGAAATGGACTTTGTTAGGAGAGGAATAGTATGTAGGAACACAGTATGGATTCATTGTAATTAAATTTTTATCTTATATTTTTTATTTATATATTGGGGTTTTCTCTCTGCAGTTTCCTCATGATGACATTTTTATGTTGAAAGGTTGGAGTTTTATGATTATTAGGGGATTGTCCAACTTTTTTTGAAAACTTTTTAATTTTTTGATCGATTTAGCTGAAAATTTCGTATAGATAGCTTTTTTCCTGACGAAAATAGTCAATTTCTAACGTTTTTACGAGGAATTAACCGTTTAGAAGTTATTTGGGGTCAAGAGTGCAAAAAAAAAAAAAAAAAAAAAATGAATAGCGTGTCAAACCACTGGACCACATGAGCTAAAAATTTAACTCAACAATCTTAGCCTCAATTTCTCGATTCTGTAGGAGACGATTTTTGATATCACGTCTAGAAAAAAGTTATAAGCTCTCAAATTTTTTTTGGGTGGAAAAAATCATACCCTTCTGGAGAAAATAATTATTTAAAAGAAAACACTAACAACAAATTTTTTATTTTTGGATATTGCTTAGAGGAGGGATAGACCTATAACTTTTGTTTTGATCATTATTAAATGTTATTTTGGTTAAAGAAAGATATAGCCTCTCAAACTATTAAAATTTTTGAAAATTGGCACAAAAAATAAACCTTTTTTGGAAGGGTATATTTCGGAACAAACGAATTGGATCGAATAATATATGGAAAGGAATTTGTAGCCCCATCACTTCTCTATACAACAACTAAAAATAAGAAATGTAGTTATTGTAGTTTTTTTTCAAATATTTTTTTACAAAAAGTTGGATTTTCGTTTTTTGAAAAATTTTGGACTTTCCATAGTTGGTCAGTATTGGGCTAATAACATTTTTTTGTATTTTTCTGGGAAGAAAAGTCTATTAGACGTTTTTGTAGCCAATAGATTTAGGAACACACCCTCCAAATTTCTGACCAAAACATTTTTTCATGTAGCCTCATTGTAAGTTTGAACATACCTTAAATTTCCGAAATAATTTCTAAACTTAAATCACTCGTAAAAACGTTAGGAATAGAGTTTTTTCATCGGGAAAAAGACTATCTATATTGAAATTTTCAGGAGAATCGGATGAATATTTTTTTTGTTTTCTTTTTTTTTTTTAATTGGACCCTCTCGTTAATTAAATATATTATTGTGCTTTTCCTTTATGCTGCATTATGATGTGATAAAATTGAATAATTCTTTTGCATACAGTATTTGCTATTTTTATTATTATATATATTATATATATATATATATATATATATATATATATATATATATATATATATATATATATATATATATATATATATATATATATATATATTATATATTTATATATATATATATATATATAGCAGAGCGTGGAAAATATTGTTATCTTGTTTTGCTAAATTTTAAGCTTAAAAATAGCCTTAGGGCTGGAAATATCAAAAACTATTTATATTATATATATATATATATATATATATATATATATATATATATATATATATATATATATATATATATATATATATATATATATATATATATATATATATATATATATATATATATAATAGGAAAGATTGGTAAAGTAGTCTTAGAGAGTAAAGCCCTTAAAATGAGATGCCTGAGAATAAATCAGAAGTATTAGTTTGGGAGACAGAGAAACTAATGATAAAAACAAATGGAGAGAGAGAGAGAGAGAGAGAGAGAGAGAGAGAGAGAGAGAGAGAGAGAGAGAGAGAGAGAGAAAGAGAGAAAGAGAGAAAGAGTAAGGAAAGAGGGGGAGTAGTGGAGAAGAAAGAGAAAGAGTAAGGAGAGAAGAGAGAGTAAGAGTAAAATAGGGAGACCGAGAGAGAGAGAGAGAGAGAGAGAGAGAGAGAGAGAGAGAGAGAGAGAGAGATGGAGAATAAGGAGAGAAGTGAGAGAGAGTAAGGAGAGAGGAAGAGTAAATAGAGAATGAAAGAATGAGTAAGGAGAGAAGAGAGAGAGAGAGAGAGAGAGAGAGAGAGAGAGAGAGAGAGAGAGAGAGAGAGAGAGAGAGAGAAAGAGAGATTGAGAGAGAACATCAGAAAAAGAAACAGTAAAATCCTGAATAATAGATATGCTGCGTAGATTGCTCAGGCTTGTTCCAATAAAGGAAAATCACGGTGTTCTCTTCTAAGGACAGATATCTAAGACAAATCAGACAACCAAAGGACAACCAAAAGACAGACGATGTAAAACCTCTTAACAAATCTAAGGAAGGGAAAAGTTCAAAGATCGAAGACAAAATACCTTCAGATAAAAAAATAAAAAAAAAAAAACATGAAATAAAAAAAAAAAAAAAAAAAAATTATAATATAATATATATATATATATATATAATTA
>SEYY01006372.1:5000-10000 GCA_009176605.1 Armadillidium nasatum | reverse complement strand
TAAAGACAATATTCTCTGATTAAAGAGTGATAAGCCACCCGGAATGAAGCTGAGATAATTGTAGCGGAAAATCGAGAATCTTTAAATATAAATCTTGAGGTTGCCATGGTTACCGAATTTCATAGTTTTTAAATTGAAATTAAATGATGTTTGTCAAAACTGGCAACTAACTTAGTTAGGGTGAATTTAAAGTCAAAAATGATGAGGAATAATTTTTTTTTTTTTTTTTTTTGACCACCACTCACGGGTAAAGCCCTATTCAATTAACTGAAAAGTAATTTTTAGAATAATTTTTATAATTTTTGTTTATGTTTGTTCAATTTCAAAAAAAAATTTCAAAAAAAAAAATAAAAAAAATAAAAAAATAAAAAATAAAAGTTAAAAAAAAATAAATAAAAAAAAAAATTCTATTTTCACTTAAGCCTTTAAGACTAAATTTCAAAATCTTCCAAAGTCTCCTTACTTAGAATTTTATTTAGGAAATTTTATTATTAATTAAAAATAAAAATTAATTAATATTATTAAATTAATAATATTAATTAATATTGTTAAATATCTGTCTAATCTCTTAATAACAGAAAATTTGTCAAAATTATTTTGTGAGAAGAAAAAAAATGTGACAAAAATTTTGGATTTTGTCGTCATTTTTGGATCAAAAATTTGACTTTGATCTTTTGTAAATGGATGAGATGATCTATCTTTTTTTTTTTTTTTTTTTTTTTTTTTTTTTTGGTAAATTTTATTCCTGTTGTTTTTTTATTTTGTGTTTTTCTTTTCCATCTTCCCTCTCTCTCTCTCTCTCTCTCTCTCTCTCTCTCTCTCTCTCTCTCTCTCTCTCTCTCTCTCTCTCTCTCTCTCTCTCTCTCTCTCTCTCTCTCTCTCTCTCTATTTTTTTTAATTTACATTTTTTTTTGATAAGTTTAATTCTACCAAATTTTTATCTTGCATTTTCACCCCCTTTCTCTCTCTCTCTCTCTCTCTTCTCTTCTCTCTCTCTCTCTCTTCTCTTTTTTCTCTCTCTCTCTCTCTATATATATATATATATATATATATATATATATATATATATATATATATATATATATATATATATATATATATATATATATATATATATATATATATATATATATATATATATATATATATATATATATATATATATATATATGTGTGTGTGTGTGTGTGTGTGTGTATGTATGTATGTATGTATATACCTATCTATCTATCTATTTATCTTAATATCTATCTATCCATCCATCTATCTATCTATCAATCTCTCTATCTATTTATTTATCTATCTATCTACCTATCTATTTATTTATCTATCTATCTTCCTTCCCCCTAGTTTTTATTTCTCTTTTCTTTTGTCACATTATCTTCTCTGATCTATTTTTTCCCTTTCCTCTTTTTCTTCTGCTTTTTTCAATTAAATGTCTTTGTAAAAATTTTATATTTAAATTTTTTAAAAAAATATTGTTATTTTTTCCTATTTTTATGACAGATTCAAAGAGTTGTTTTGATTTTCTGTTTTATTTATTTATTTATTTTTTTTTTATTTTTTTTCCTTTGGCTGTGAAAGGTGTGTTTTGAAACATGACATTTTTTTATTTTTTATTTAATTATTTTTTATTTATTTTATTATTTTATTAATTTATTATTTATTTATTTACTTACTATTTATTTTCCATTGTTCTGTCACTTAAACCTGTGCTCGTTCCAAAATTTTGGAATCTATTGTTAATTTTACTTTAAGTCCAGTCAACTTGAATAATTACCGAAATTAGGGATGGAGTAAAGTATCGGTATCGGTATCGGTATCGGCAAGTATCGGCATATTTTCCGATACTGGTATCGGTATCGGTATCGGCAAAAAAATTTGTATAGGAGTAAAGTATCGGTATCGGTAGTGGTATCGGTAGTAGTATCGGCAAGTATCGGCATATTTATCGGGTATCGGCTTCGGGGAATTTTTAGGTATCGGTATCGGTATCGGTAAAAATTTTGGTACCGCTCCATCCCTAACCGAAATTAATTGTTTAACATGGGTTTCCTCCCACTCTCCGATTCTTGAACATCTTCACTTCTGCATTTGGGTAAATCCTTTTCTGCAGCTCTAGGACATATCAAAAACATTCGATGGAGTCGGGCACAAAGCTTTGATTTCATAACTTCCTTCTTAAGATATTGATCTATATCTCTAATGAATGAAGACGGCTCGATAGTTGCTGTTGAAGATGGTCACTGTTTGTGCTTTAAACCAATCAACAGAGGTGTTCAAGAGAATTCTTTTCTATCTTTAACTCTTTAAATGATGAATGAAAACGGCTCAATAGCTGCTGATGAAGATAGTCACTGTTCGTGCTTTAAAACAATCAACAGTGGTGTTCAAGAGAATTTATTTCTAAATTTAACTCTAAAATTTTTCGAAATTGATCTTTTATTTGTCATTTCCTATCATGTCAACACTAGGCCGACAACTCCATTCTTCAATGGACCTTTTATTTTTGAAAGAAGTCTCACTCAAAACAAAATATCCAATGAAATTATAGGGACCCTAGATCAAATGACGACAGATCCTTTCTCGCATCTTTAATTGAAGCAAAGAAAACATGGTTTTCTTCAATACCTCAGAATCTCAACTCATTTATCCATCTTCTCAATATATTTTACATAAAACATCTTTCAAAATACAAAATTTACTCCATCTTCACTTCCTAATACTCTTAAAATTTCTTATCTTTTGCGACCTTACTAGGAATGATATCATCTTTCTCTCATAATCAAGTTTCTCTAAGATGTTAAGTACTCCGAAGAGCTTTAAAGATCTACTCCAGGCACAAATTTTTTTTTCATTCTAAATAAGGGCTTTAGTTCGATCTTTGTATGGAGTAATCATGACATATATGGGATAGTTTCAATTGCATAGACTCATGAAAGATGAAGTCTAGGGCAATTCTTCTTGTCAGCATCCTTTGTAATTCTTGAAATTTACGTCACGCTCAAATAGTATAATCGTATACCTCCTCCATTGAGGAACGCTTGTACGATTTTTTTCCTCCACAAATAATAGAAAATAGAAAAAGACAGAAAATTTTAGTAATAATAATAATAATAATAATAATAATAATAATAATAATAAATAATAATAATAATAATAAAATAATAAAAATTATGATATTAATAATGAAAGTGATAATAATAATAATAATAATAATAATAATAATAATAATAATAATAATAATAATAATAAATAATAATATAAATAATAATAATAATAATAATAAATAATAATAATAATAATAATAATAATAATAATAATAATAATAATAATAATAATAATAATAATAATAATAATAACAATAATATTTCTCACACACAAATTTTATTTCGAGACTGTGCATTTAAAGGTTTTCAATTTTACAGTAGGTCCTATAATACTAAATTCAATGATAATAATAATGATAATAATTATAATAATAATAATAATAATAATAATAATAATAATAATAATAATAATAATAATAATAATAATAATAACAAAAACAACAACAACAATAATGACAATTACAATAACAATAACTACGAATAATATATAATAATAATAATAATAATAATAATAATAATAATAATAATAATAATAATAATAATAATAATAACTAACAATAACAATAACATTAACAATAATAACAATAGCGACAATAATAATAATAACAATAATAAAACAATAATAACAATAATAATAATAATAATAATAATAATAATAATAATGATAATAATAATAATAATAATAATAATAATAATAATAATAATTATAATTATTATTATTTATTATTATTATTATTATTATTATTATTATTATTATTATTATTATTATAACTCAACCGTTATGCCATTATTTCAACTTTTCTATTTCTATTTTCTTCTATTCAATCAAATTTTTTTTTTTTTTTCTTTTCGATTTTCTTTTAATAATAATAATAATAATAATAATAATAATAATAATAATAATAATAATAATAATAATAATAATAATAATAATAATAATAATAATAATAATAATAATAATAATAATAATAATAATAATAATAATAATATAATAATAATAATAATAATAATAATAATAATAATAATAATAATAATAATAATAATAATAATAATAATAATATTTCTATCTACTTCCTTTTTATCCTACCTATTTTTTCTCCTTTTACCGTTTTATATTTTTTCTTTATCTATTTTCTGTTTTTCTTTTCTTCTTTATACAGTTTACTTCTTTGTTCTTTATCTATTTTCTATCTTTCTTTTCTCCTTTTTCCTTTTTAACTTTTTCCCTTTATCTATTTTTTATCTTTTTTCTCCTTTTTCCATTTTAACTTTTTTCCTTTATCTATTTTTTATCTTTTTTTCTCCTTTTTCCATTTTAACTTTTTGTTCTTTATCTAATTTCTTTTTCTTCTCAGATTCTTCCTTTTCAGGGATTGAATCTCTCTTGAAGGGCAATTCACCCCCCTTGAATGTACAGTTTTTCACGATTCTTAATTTACAAGTATTTCTTTTTTCCTTATCTTGATCTATTTTTCTCCTCTTCTTCCATTTTTCTTTCTTGTTCCAAATCTATCTCTTCTCTTCCTAATTTCCGTCTTTCTTTTTCTAATTCCCTCCCTCTCTTTCCTTCTTTTTCTATTTCCCTCTCTTTTTCTTTTTCTAATTCCTCTCACTTCCTTTCTTTTTGTAATTCATTCGTTACCTTCTTTCCTTTTCTCTCTCTCTCTCTCTCTATCAAAACATTGCCCGAAACTTTATAAAACTATAAATAGTTTTTCTTTGTTTTTTTGTTTTCTTTGTTATTGTTCTCTTTTTCTTTTTGATTTAGGTTGTTTTTTTTTACTTTCCTTTATTGCTAACTCCTCCCCCCCCAAAAAAAAAAAACATAATTGCAAAGGTTTTTATTTTTATCCAATTCAGAATCTGAAACAAGAAGATCAGAAAAGATCCAT
>SEYY01006372.1:0-2500 GCA_009176605.1 Armadillidium nasatum | reverse complement strand
TCTCTTATAGATTTAATTCATATAGACTTTATTTCATATAGATCTCATCTCTTATAGATTTCATCTCACATAGACATCATCCCATATAGATTTCATTTCAAATAGACCTCATCTCTTATAGATTTCATCTCATACAGACCTTATCTCATATAGATCTCATCTCTTATAGATTTCATTTCATATTGACCTATATATGTAAATATATATATATATATATATATATATATATATATATATATATATATATATATATATATATATATATATATATATATATATATATATATATATTTCCCCAGAACTGGTATGAATCTCTCATCTCCTTCCTACTCCAACATTAGATCTCACAGTCGCACTAATAACCACCCAATAGAACCATCCCATTTTTCCATCCTATCACAAAGCAACCAACCAACAGACTTAAAAATCTTAGAAACCATCTATATTTCTATTCTTAAACCTTCTCTCAATAGTGACAGTGGCGCTTTCAAACTACAACTTAATTGATTTATTATTTTTTTAATTATTTTATTAAGTTTGATTTTTATTTTTGTTATTTTATTTTAGTTTTTTGTGTCATGTTTGTTCTAATATTTCTGTTCTTTCTACAGATGAAAGATTTTTTTTTTTTTTTAAAAAAAAAATCAAAACTGTTTCCTGATGAGGGGATTAATATATTTCCCCAAACGTTGAAAAAAGAAAAATATAAGCTTTAACATAATGTTTTCCTATAATTATTTTAATTGCATAGAATTAGTTTTAAATCAATTTTAACCAGTGATTAATAATATAATTTTTTTTTTTTTTTTTTTTTTTTTTTTTTTTTTTTTTTTTTTTTTGTGAATAAATAAAAGACAAATTTTAAACCGAAAATTTTATTGTTTTCTCCGAAGAAAATGTTCCGAGCTTTGGTGCTACTCTATCTATATATATATATATATATATATATATATATATATATATATATATATATATATATATATATATATATATATATATATATATATATATATATATATATATATATATATATATTTACATTGTAATAACAGCAATAAATAAGTTGGAAGATATTGAACAATTATGGGAAGACAATGAAAGATGTCCTCCTCCGGGGTCGAACCAACGCATGTGGCGAATACGATCACCAAAAGCACGAAGCTCTACCGCTGAGCTATCCTCGAAGTCAAAATAGTTCGATTCAAGTACAATGTCAAGCGAACGAACTCCCATCAAGGTATTATCACAGGTTTTCAACCTGTCCTTATTTATTGTGGTTATTGCAAAGTTAAAGTCTGACAGAACAGGGTGAAAACCTTTGTTATAATGATGCGAGTTCGTCCGTTTGAACGTTTTACTTGAATAGAACTTTTTTGGCTTTCGAGGATAGCTCAGTGGCAGAGCGTCGAGAATGTTGTTCTTAGTCGCAATATGAAGTGGTTCGATCCCGATGGAGGAGAGCTTTCTTTGTCTTCCCGTAATTGCTATATATATATATAGTATATATATATATATATATATATATATATATATATATATATATATATATATATATATATATATATATATATATATATATATATATATATATATATATATATATATATATATATATATATATATATATATATATATATATATATATATATATATATATATATATATATATATATATATATATATATATATATATAAATATAAATTAAATGTCTTTTATTATTAATTTATTTATTATCTTCATAAAAAAAAGAAGAAGAAAAAATTAAGCTCAAATTTGACATTCATTAATTTAAAAATGGCACCATCATCGTAGAGTGGAAAAAGACACACACACACATACGCACACACACACAAACACAAGCGTGCGCACACACACTCACACACACACACACTCGTGTTCATCTTTGTACGATAAACATTATACAATGTACTAATAATGATATATTTCTCGGTCGGAAGTCATATATTATTATTTTTACTGTTACTAATATTTCTATTGTTACTACTACTAATACTTCTACTACTACTATTACCATATGAAAATGAAAATAAAATTTTGCTTATTCCGTATATATATACATTATATATATATATATATATATATATATATATATATATATATATATATATATATATATATATATATATATATATATATATATATATATATATATATATATATATATATATATATATATATATATATATATATATATATATATATATATATATATATATATATATATATATATATATATATATATATATTATTTTTATTTTTTTTTTTTTTTTTTTTTTTTTTTTTTATTTTTATTATTATTAGTAGTAGAAGTATTAGTAGTAGTAGTAGTAATAGAAATATTAGTAACAATAAAAATTATAATATACGACTCTGACCGAGATATATATATATATATATATATATATATATATATATATATATATATATATATATATATATATATATATATTATATATATATCGTTATTAATACACTGTA
>SEYY01006371.1:17500-24256 GCA_009176605.1 Armadillidium nasatum | reverse complement strand
CTTTTTGATTGGTGAAGCTTTAAAATATGATTAAGGGGCGAGAAAGGTCAATGTTGATACATTGTTCTTGCTTTGAAAATACTTCAAACAAAATATTTTTAAAAAAAAAAAAAAAAAAAAAAAAAAAAAAAAAAAAAAAAAAAAAAAAAAAAAAAAAAAAAAAAAAAAAAAAAAAAATAATAAAATAATTATATATATATATATAATAATATTATATATATATATATATTATATATATATATATATATATATATATATATATATATATATATATATATATATATATATATATATATATATATAATAATCCCCCAGGAAGGACTATCGTCCTGTCAGTGGATCTTTCGAGGAAGATCCTAGGGTTTCACGGGCCCACGGCGGATACCGCTGGCTGGGCCAGGCCTATCGCGGATGCCGGAGATTATTCCCATCAGTGGCAAGGGCACTCCACTGATGTACTCGTTTTAACGACTGAGTCGTTCGGAGGTAAGCGCAAGGAGAAAACAGCTCACATTTCCCGCTCCGGCCAGGCCTCGAACCCTGGACCTCTCGTTTGCCATAACGAGTGCTCGATCGACTGAGCTACGGAGCCTATTATATATATATATATATATATATATATATATATATATATATATATATATATATATATATATATATATATATATATATATATATATATATATATATTATATATATATATATATATATATATATATATATATATATATATATATATATATATATATATATATATATATAACCTCTGGTCAATATTGAATGTTGATTTCGTCGCAGTCAAGTCAGATGAAGATTAGTTCTTTGCATGGTTCAAAAGGATTGGGAACCCTTTGCAACCAGGTTTTATTCCCATGTACGATTGCAGGAATTTCAAATTTCTGCAATTGACTCCACCCTGCATCATGCGGGATATGGTGTACTGTATAGAAAAAAAAATATAGATAGTTGAAAAGGATTAAAGTAAAAATGACGAAGAGGTGAGGGCGAGCGAAGTGTATCACTGTTTTTTATTACGATGTATTGCAGACTGTTCGATACTCTTTGAAATTTTAATGTCTAGCTTTAGAAACCTTTCTGAATTAGGGTAAAATGAAGAACTGGAAAATGAATCCTCCTTGATGGTTACGTACACCAAATGTACAGTCGTCAACAGAAGTTCGTTCCTTTTAAGCTGGAAATAAATATTTATATAAAATGGGGATCATGTCAGGTTCAGCCAATCACAGTTCAATTAAGCCCCGCTCAATGTTTTTATTTTCTTTTTATTCAAAATAGAGCTTTTATGAAATGATTTCCATTTTATATAAATATTTATTTCCAGCCTAATAGGAACGAACTTCTGTTGACGACTGTACAATTGTGTAATACATTACATACTTAAGACTCCAGAATAGTAAGGAATAACCAGGATGAAATTTCCAATGTAGGCTGAGAAGTTGGTAGAGATTCGATAATGATTTACAAAAAAGATATTTAATGAAATGAGTTGTTTATTTACAAATATCAAATACAGTTTAGGTATTTAAATAATCTAAAACAAGGGTTCTCAATCTAAGGGGTGAGCTCCCTTAGGGAGGGGTGCTAAACTCTGAAATAAACAAGACAAACAAATTTGAGACAACGCCATAATTTCTCGGAAACGTCTTAAAATCTTCAAACAAACCTTTTCACTGTATATATATATATATATATATATATAATATATATATATATATATATATATATATATATATATATATATATATATATATATATATATATATATATATATATATATATATATATATATATATATATATATAATTGAAAGCATAGATGTGTATGTAGGGGGGATAGGGGGAGGTGCCCTTGACCTCAAAAAATTAAAAACCCATGATCTGGAGTGACACCTGTTATGATGACCTGGGTAGCAAATCACAAATAAAATAATAAAAATATCACTTGACATCATGACTCAAAAAGCAATATATTTCTTTCATGCTTATAACAATATGTTAATGAATATCTTTTTAAAGGGTCTACACATCTCATACTATCCACCTTTAATCAAATTACTCACATAAGAAGAAAAGAATATAAATTATTTAGGTTTCTTTATTAAATTGACATCCCATATAGATAATAAAAAGAATTTATGTTGTCATAAACACAACAAATTAGCACAAAAAACTAAACATTTACGTTATTATATAACATTAAGATACAATTAGCTTTGTAGTTAAAGGTGTGGAAAAAGATTAAAGGAAGAAGAAATAAAGAGATAACTGTGCTGTGATTAATAATTTATTACATTCTTTCTCACACAACGATCAAAATATCAGCAAATATGAATAGTTTATATATATATATATATATATATATATATATATATATATATATATATATATATATATATAATATATATATATATATATATATATATATATATATATATATATATATATTATGATATATCCGCATCCGCAACTGCGGATATCCGCATCATTTTTCCAATATCCGCATCCGCGGATATATCCGATTTGGATATCCGCAACCGCATCCGCGGATAGTAAAAAAATAAAAAAAGTGAAAATGTAGATTGCTTTGCACACCAAAACTCAGATAGTAGTTAAAATTCCATTATGAGTCAAAAATGTGTATCCGATTTAATAATCATATGTAGGTTAATTGCTATGCATTTCAATCACCCCGTTGTAGCCCAAAATGAGCTGAAGAAAATACAAACAAGATTAAATGTTCGTCCACTTTCTGTCATGCAAGATATTCAAATACGCTGGAATAGTAGTTTGCATATACTGCTTGAGAGGATGAGCGAAATTAATGAGGCCATTTGCCTTTATGCTTCAAGCAGCACAAAAATAAAGCCTCTAACAGCTGACGAAAATGACATTTTAAATAATTGTATTAATATCCTTAAGCCTTTTGAAGAATTAACATGTTCATGTCGTCAGATGTGATACCACTTATTTCAACATTGAAAGTTGTGTTAACAAATGTTATTAAGTCTAAGGGAGTTTCAAGGATGACTGAAACATTAATGAAGGAGATGAACGACAGATTTGAAAACCTGGAAAATGATGATGCTTATACAATTGCAACCTTTTTAGATCCTAGGTACAAAACAAAATTTTTTAAACCACTTGTTTCTCAGAATGTTAAAATCAAATTAGGATGCTTATGCGATGAGATGATAGAAACAGCTAAAATAACGCCTTTTTCAAGAAAAAGCAAAAGCTCTCAGATACAAATGAAGCAAAATCTGTTAGCTTAAGCATTGCTAAATCAATGAAACATCTTCTAGCTTCAAGCAGCGATGAAGAATCACAGTCAGAAGTGTCAAAGGATACAATATCGATTATTGAAAATTATCTAAAACTCCCACGTTTGGAGGCAATAAAGACCAACTGGTTTGGTGGAGAGATATTGCAAAAGTTTCCCTTTTCTTGTTGAGCTGGCAAGGACTTATTTAGCATGTCCTTCAACTAGTGTTGCTAGTGAGCGTCTTTTCAGTGGCAGGCCTCATTTTACGACGAAAAGCGAACCAAACTTTCACCTGAAAGAGCCCAAAAGCTTTTATTTCTAAAAAATAACTTACCAATTATTAACTTCAAATGGAATTTGTGAAACTGTGAAGTGTGAAGGTAATATTGAATTACTGGCTATGTATATATATATATATATATATATATATATATATATATATATATATATATATATATATATATTATATATATATATAAAACCTTTTTCCAAATGGGTGGAGGTTGGGGAAAGAGGTTGGTGGGGTGTTCAAGAGTCGGGTAACCGTCCCACACCCTGGTAAAAAAGATTCTGGATATTATATTTAAAATTCCAAGAATCTATGGCAAAAACTCTTAAAAATTAAATTATCCGCATCCGCATCCGCATCTGCGGATATCCGCAATTGAATATCCGCAACCGCATCCGCATCCGCGGATAGTAAAAAATTACTATCCGGTCCACCTCTAATATATATATATATCCCGAAAAGAATTAATGTATCAAATGGAATTTTGTTTTTGGTGGCCAACTATGCCATTTTGATTAGATTGAATTACGTTAATGTCAATCCAAATCGAACAGCAAATCTAGGTTTAAACAAAGAACATCCAACAAACTGAACAACTTAAATGCAGTACTATACCATACCAACCACTCTGTAGTACTCTGTCCAAGTGAGCATCAAGCTGTAAAAGATTTCGTACTCACGTGAGCGTGTATAAAATGCCTGTCAGTGTCATCATTGATCTAGAATTCCTGAAGAATGCACAGGCACATAGCAAGAAAAGAGAAACTTACAATCAGAGCAATCACACTATTGGAAAATGGCTTCTCCCAGAGACAAGTGGATTAGCTGTTGGTGTTAAAAATATCGACAGTGTGTATTATCTTCCTCAGGGTTCAGTTACCGTTAACGAAATGGTGAGGGTTGTTCGAGGTTATTTCAGTGTGAGATGACAGATCACCAGCTGACAGTTGGGTGAGATCTGTTACAAAAGAGCGTTTAGCTACCAAGCCAACTCCGTATAGTCATACATTTGGTGAAATAGACGGACGTCGGAGTGTGGGGACGTTCAAGACAGTGCACTAACCATTGTTACATTTCTCCAATATTTCATAGGTGGCTCTGAGATGGTGAGGACTGGTATATATTTCGGAGCTAATGAGTTGCGTATACTGGAGAGGGAACTTTAACGGCAGAGAGATCTGTTTATAAAACACCATTCAGAAATACGTAGCACCTTTCGCTCCTTTCATTGGCGAATTAATTCTAATTAATCCAAGATATTGCCAGACTATCCATTGCTGCAGTCGTAAACCTGTACCCTAAAGGAGTGGTAATCCACTTCCAACTCTGCCTGCGAAAAGCATAGATTAATTCCATGGTAAAATGTTTAGGATATATTGGGATGCGTGTCAGAGCCCAGGCACATGTTTCGTCAACATTCAAGAAGCTGGCTAGCGGGTTGGCGGAGGAGTGGAACAGAATCTTGAAAAAAAGACACCCAGTGAATTGTTTCATTAATGCCGGAACGGGTGTAGGAAAAACAGAGAGACAGAAGAGGCAGTACCTACTATTTACTTTAGATTTTGTAACTTTCCGGATTGTCGTTTCTTGCAGTTTTATAATATAAATTTTCCCTCTTTGTAGTTTTCTTCAATATTCCTTTTATTCCTCTCAAATATTCATAACACAGGCAAGAACACCTTCAGTAGGTAAATATGCCAATTACAAATGTGATGTGATGTCATTTTGAAGTGAAAGAGAAAGTATCAACCCTGACTGGCATGACAACCTCATGAGCAAACCCGATCCCGTAAAAAAAATATATCGATCTAAATATCTGAGATCGATATTCTAGCATCCTATCGCATAAATAAATATATATAATATATATATATATATATATATATATATATATATATATATATATATATATATATATATATATATATATATATATATATATATATATATATATATATATATATATATATATAAGGAGAATTTGCATTAAATCGTTTAATAAATATCAAAGAAAAAAAAAAAAAAAAAAATAGAAAAAAAAAAGTGAAAAAAAAAGACCGCGAAAAAGGAACACACACATTAAACGGAAAAAATTGGTCCGCCATATTGGCCAAAAGATTTATATAAAAAAAAGGTGTCAAGTAAAAAGTTAATTAAATCGTGGGCTCGCCTTAAAATATTTTAGCCTCTGGGAAATATTACAATCCTTAATTAACTAAAATGTTAGCTTCCTATAATAATAGATTGCAATATTGTTATTAAAATTTTGTCCCTCCAATAAAAAATGGAAAAATTACTATTTTTTTTATTAATATTATAATTTTTATTTTTATTATTATTATTATTATTATTATTATTATTATTATTATTATTATTATTATTATTATTATTATTATTATAAAAGCGAAAAAGTTTGAAAACCAATTTAACTTTTCAACGATATTTGATTTCATCTAATAATAGTTTTATTATTGATTTATTTATTTTTTATTTATATATTTTATATTTATTTATTTATTTATTTATTGAACTATTTATTCATTTATTCATCCATTTATATAAATGTTTCTTTAAGTTTCATTGTAAATGTTAAAAGTTGTTATGAAATTTAGTTAATGTTGAAACAGTGTAAAAGTGTTTCAAAAATATGTTCTTTATCTAGAAAGGAAAGAAGCGAATATTCAGAAGTTGAAATTTCTTCTTCATTTAGGTGTGGGAATGAGAGAGAGAGAGAGAGAGAGAGAGAGAGAGAGAGAGAGAGAGAGAGAGAGAGAGAGAGAGAGAGAGAGAGAGAGAGAGAGAGAGAGAGAGAAGAGAGAGAGAGAGAGAGAGAGAGAGAGAGAGAGAGGAGAAAAAGAGGAAGAGAGAAAATATAAATAAAAAAGGAAAAGAGAGAAATAAAAATAAATAGGAAAAGAAAGAAAATATTGATAAAAAGAAGTAGAGAGAAAATTTAATAGAAGAGGATAAGAGATAAAAATAAATAAAGAAAAAGAGAAAAATTTAAATAGCAAGAGGATAAGAGAGAAAATATAAATAAAAAAGGAAAAGAGAGAAAATATAGATAAAAAAATAGAAAATAGAGAAATATAAATAAAGAGAAAGAGCTTGAAATATATTGATAAAAAGAGGAAGAGATAGAAAATTTAAATAAAAGAGGAAAAGAGAGAAAATATAGTTAAAAA
>SEYY01006371.1:2500-7500 GCA_009176605.1 Armadillidium nasatum | reverse complement strand
GAGTAGGAGTTCCCACTCCGTAAATCTCAAAGGCGAGCTAACGAAATTACATTAATTAATATCCGATCTATAAATAACAACTAATTAACAACGAAGATCATAAAAGTGCGGAATACTGTATTATGAAATATATTGTGTTTTTATTTGGATTACTGCCATTATTTTGAAGCATTGTGCTTCCCATTTATCATTTCATTTTGCATCCGCCATTTTAATAAAGGAATACGAAGATAATTTTGTTTGGAGTTAATTACCTAATTAAACATAGTCCAAAATATATCTATATATAATATATATATATATATATATATATATATATATATATTATATATATATATATATATATATATATATATATAGTCAGAGTTTACTTAGCATCATATATATATTAAAAACTACAAAACGTACGTTAAAAAGAATAACATTTTTGGAATCCTTGTCGAATTAGGTAATAAATTGTAAAATATTTGAAAATAAATAAATAAGAAAAAAAAAAGGTTTGTGTACGATAAGTGATGATCTAACAAAACTTATTCGACTTATTTAACCTGAACGACCGAAGATTGCCGTTGTATACAGGCCTAACCGATGTATTACACCATATATATATATATATTATATATATATATATATATATATATATATATATATATATATATATATATAATATATATATATATATATATATATAGATATATATTATATATTTATTTAACATCTTTTACAATTATGTTATTAATTAGCGAAATTTAAGATTATTTAAAAAAGAGACATTGCCAGACGTACGATTCTTTCCAGCTTTATAAAAAAGTAAATTTACTTATAATAAATTATTATTAGAATTTTTTTTTATTTCCCAATTTTTCTTACCTAAAATTCGACAAGGATTTCAAAAATATAATCCTTTTTAATGTACGTTTAGTAATTTTTGAGATATGTGTGACTGCTAAAGTAAACTCTGGCATTATATATATATTATATATATATATATATATATATATATATATATATATATATATTATATATATATATATATATATATATATAATATATATATATATATATATATATGTATATATATTATATATACTGTGTGTCGGGTGTGTGGTTAAATGAAATCTTCGACTTTAATTTATTTTCAGGATGGAGACAACATGACATTACAATCATATTTTATAAATTTTACAAATAAAAAGAAATAGAAAATGGGGGTAGGGGCGAAATGCTCAAGGGATAAAAGGAATGAAAGCTGAGAGGCGGGAGTTTAGAAACAAGATTTGACTTGAATGAGGCAGAAACATTTGGGAGAGGGGGAAAGGGTGTTAGGTATTTAGGAATGTAGGCGTGGTCTTTCTTGAAGATCTTGAAGATCTATAAAGAGATTTATGTTCAAATACGTAAAAAAATGATCATTATGAATGTTATTTTTCTCTTTGATACTATATGCGTCTATGTTCATAATATATATATATATATATATATAAATATATATATATATATATATATATATATATATATATATATATATATATATATATATATATATATATATATATATATATATATATATATTATATTAACTTGGTGCGCTAAAACTACAAGCGCATCAAATTTCACCAGAGTTGGGGGAATAACTATATTCAAATTCAAACCAAAGCCCGATATGCCCAGATACACGATTTTTTCTAGTATGAAGATCAACCAAAGAAAGTTGGAAAACTGGAGAATGAAAGTATATTTCTAAGTTTATCTATGGGATACATTTTTAGAATGAGCATAGTTTTAATTTTTGGTATTTAAGAGTTGGACAATGAAAATTTGAGACTCTAGAGTTTGGAACATGGGTTAACGGAGAGGGAATTCCGCACCCTGGAAGAAATTTTACGATTTCAAGGGGTAAATTGGGGCTATTCAGCAAAGTGTGAGGTCCTGTAGATTTAATACAATTTGTAAAATTTTTGCATATTATTGAAGCTGTTTATGTAGATAGCAAAAAAAAAAAAAAATCACAATTGCTTATATTTCACAAAACCTTGAACTCTCAAATTTTGGAAATTATGTTGTGAAATTGGTTTTAGAAAAACCTTGTTGTAGTTTCATTTCAAGGAAGGATCAGCGGCATGGCTATTGACATCAAGTATCAGGTTGTGTAGGAGATAAAATCTGCATTTATTTTGAATTAAATTTAATGAATCTGTTGATGTGACATTATTTTCCCAGTTACTGGTTTGCAAGGTATGTTCAGTTAGGCTCAATTAAAGATTAGTTTCTCTTTGGTTCTCCTCTTGAAACAACTACCAAGGTATCATATATTTTGGAAAAGATTTTACCCTTTTATGAATCAGAAAATCTTTTTTGGAGATCATGTCTGTGGGTACGGTACAGATGGAGCACCAGCTATGTTAGGGAGAAATTTTATGCGAAATAACAAGCTCCAAAATTGATGGCATTCATGCATGATCCATTCAAAATCACTTCCAGCTACATTAGGGAAATTTATTTTTGGTATTTTATTAAATTTATTTTTATTTAATTATTTATTATTATTATTATTATTATTATTATTATTATTATTTCATTTCATTATCATTATCATTATCATTATCATTATCATTATCATTATCATTATCATTATCATTATCATTATCATTATCATTATCATTATCATTATTATATTATTATTCTTATTATTATTATTTTTATTATTATTATTATTATTATTATTATTATTATTATTATTATTATTATTATTATTATTATTATTATTATTATTATTATTATTATTATTATTATTATTATTATTATTATTATTATTATTATTATTATTATTATTATTATTATTATTATTTTATATTATTATATTTTTATTATATTATTATTTTATTTTATTATTTTATAATTTTATTATTATATTTTGAGTTTTTTAGTTAACAATTTTGTCTCTTGTACATTTATTTCTTTCCCTAACTAAACCTAAAAAACCATGGTTTAGCTTTCTTGTTCTCGTACTATTTGCTGAAGGAATGTAGCCTTCTGGGAAAGCAACCGTTGTCAAATTCAGAAAAAAACATTTCATCTTGAAATCGAGCAAATATATTCTTCATAATACACTCATTAAACGTCGAAAATGAAATAAGCTTTCTAGTTCCTCCTCCTCACTCCTTTCTGTCATTTTTCAAAAAATAGCTCTAACTTTGCTTATTTCTCTTTCTCTGTTGTATCTTCTGACGGCACAACTGCAATTTTTCTTTCTAGTTATTTTGAATCTAATTAACTGTTTTAAATGCATTCCGGATGCATACCCTCTCATTCAACGCACTCCAACTCACTTATGCCTAATATTGTAATTCTTCTAAGCATATCATTTCTGTTCTTTGAACTTAAAACTAAGAAAGAATATGGTCATGATGGTATCCTTCCTACGGTTCTTAAGCTTTCACCTTGTCTAGGTAATCTATTTCGTCTATGTCTCTACTTCGACCTTCCTTCTTGCAAAAATGTGCTTCGCTCATTTAACCTGTGCGAAAAAGGGGATCACTTTCAACACTTTAACTATCTTCCTTCTTTAACCTCCGTTTTATCGAAAAGTTTTCGAACTTATCCTTAAGATGAAGATTTGGAAACATCTAATTCTTCTAATCTTATCTGATCACTAATATCTTTCAGTGGATAGTGTGAAGTAATGAAAGGTATTCTTTCTTTCTAACTTTCCCTTCTTTCTAATCTTGGTTCTCCACTCTCCGGCATTTCGGTGAATTTTAGATGTCGAGCTAGACATATCGAAAGCCTTCTATTGAGTCTAAAGCTTCGTTTAAAATTTCTTTTGGAATTTATTTTACCCTCTTTGACCTTCTCTCTAACTTTCTTCCAGGTTTTTCTATAGCAGCTGTTCTTCAACGAAAACAAACAATTAACGAAACCATATTCGAACATATACATTTTCTGATTTTCTAAAATATCAGTACGTTTATTTCCTAAACCAATAAGTAACTTTCGTGCATCCTACTTATCAAATGAGTCTTTTTATAGTTAACATAAAGATTTCCATTTTAATTACACATGAATAACCACAAAAAGATTTAAGGAATCTACCAAGTGAAACGTAAAAACATACATATTATAAATATACTGGTATTAGACCAAAAAATATACTGGTATGATTAGACCAAAATAATAATCTTTACATGGTGCTTAACCCTTATCAACCTCCTAAATTAACCTAACCATGCCTAAACACCAGTCCTTTTTTCTAACATTTACAAGTTAACATAACAGAACCTTGCCCTAATTTGGTTTGTATCTTTATCTTTCTTTTAAATTAGACTGTACCTCAGACATTAAATTTCTCTTTACAACCCTCTACAGTTACATTTAACCTGGTTGAGAATATTATTATTATTTTTTAGAATATTATTATTATTATTTCATGATGTCAAAATAACAATGATGGGTTTCATTAATATAATCTAATTATACCATTAGTAATCATACTTAACCTAACCATTTAATATATGCTCACCTAACAAATTAAGACTTCTGACGTAATCTCAACTAACCAACTATTACATTAAAAAACGATGAAAACATTTCATTTGAAAAAAAAATACAGTTATTTCCACTTTTTTTCTGTTGAAATTTGCATTTTTCATCATCATTAACTATTTTAAGCATTTTTAACTTAGGCTATTATATGTACTTATATAACCAATGCAGTAACTTCATGATTATAAACAAAGTGATATTATTGACAGAGTTATATATATGTTTCGAATAAAAGAGTAGGTATATACAAAGCTAAAATTGTCTTGACATGTTTCACAAAACATACGAAACGTGTTTTTACAAATAATTATATGCAAATATTCAACTTCACATCTCTCTATCCCTTGTTTCAAGAAACTCATTTTCATTCTTCATTTCCAAACTAATATAATCTTATCATACCATTCCTAACTGTATTCAACCTAACCAATCAATAGATGCACACCTAACAAATTTAA
>SEYY01006370.1:0-29876 GCA_009176605.1 Armadillidium nasatum | reverse complement strand
TTTATGAACAACATTCATGTTTGAGTGATCATATCTTAGTAACCATTTGAAATTATGAAAACTAATTACATATTTGGATTCGTAAATTATTTTTATAAAAATATCACAAAAAATTTGAAAAAGAAGACAAATATTTTCTTTGATTGCCAATGACGACAGATTCAGGTTGTTCGACATGTGTTACTTGAAGTCTTTTTCTCAGGAACCGTTCGGAATTATGAAAAACTAATACAGATTTGGAATCAGCAAAGATTTTACTAAAAAACTTGGAAAAAAAAGCCTTTTTTTCAATTCTGTGAAGCTCCCCAATTTTTTTTGGTCTATTCAGTAACCATTTGAATTATGAAAAACTAAATACATATTTGGAATCCGTGAACATTTCCTATATAAAATTTCCAAATTTTTTTAAAAACATTTAAAAAAAAAATTTCTTTGTGAAACCATTTGCCGCTGATTCAAGGTCGTTCGACAGTTGTCACTTTAAAATTCTTTTCCCAGGAACCGTTTAATTATGAAAAACTATTTACAGATTTAGAATCAACAAAAACCAACTACAAAATAGTTTAAAAATGGGGGAATTTTACCCCTTAAAAAGGTTAGTTCCTTAATTTTAAAAAAGGAGGGGGAAGGGGGGGGGTTATGCCATATTTGAATGGTCATTGAAAGGTGGATTAGGCTTTTCGTCTTTTCAACTTCCTTTATTTTCTTCCAATCTCTTTTTCCCGTCGAATTATTGCGTCACTTTCTCTATACTATCGCTATTTCAACGGATATTACTCTTCTGAACTCACGTCGCATGCTCCTCCAACTCTCCGACACCAGGCTGAACCGCTTGCTCAATCTTCATGTACTCTACTGGTAAAGTCTGGAACACACTCCCTTTATCTGTTTTCCCAACTTCCTTTGACTTGCACATGTCTCTCGAATGTTAATTTCTACTTCAATAGACTATAAACTATATCTTATCATTCGATCTTCTTATAACCAGATAACAATGGACTAGAAGGAAGAAAAAGTATAGCCAAATGCAGAATCAAAATGAGAAAATCTTTTCCAATGCCATCAACATCTATGCGAATTCAGTGAGGATAATAGAAAGAGGCCCTTTAGCACTGATTCCACCTTGCTGCCAAGTTCAATATGAAATTCACTGGGAACGACCTTAGTCATTGGGAGTGCCTTCAGATTGAAGGAAGTATGAGATTGCATGCAAACGTAGAATTTGTCTAGTGATGAAAAAATATATGAAAGGTTAGTCACGTGAAGGTAGCTTATATCAATTGTTACTGAATTATATCTTGAGATAGTAAGAGAATGTGGTATAATTTATGTAAATTGGCGCAATCTCCCATGTAGCTAATAAGCTAGGGTTAGAGGTGGAATTGCGCCCTATCACATTCTCCACATCGACAGATATACGAGTACGCGCTCGCGATTATACATATTGTGGATGTACGGATGAAGTTGAACAGCAAAATGGATAATATATATATATAATATATATATATATATATATATATATATATATATATATATATATATATATATATATATATATATATATATATATTATATATATATATATATATATATATATATATGCAAGCAAAATATATACTTAAGAAGATGTAAAAATCGGAGTCTCTCCCCAATCTGGAGCGGTTTTGGTAGACTGCAACTGAAAGATAGTTTCACACTTACGCCTTCTACAAGGTAGACCATTAGTTAGCTACTACTTACGATTCCTACAACTTAGGAGCATCTTAAAAGGTAAATGAGTAGAACAAAAAAAAAAAAAAAAAAGGGTGGGGGAATGAAAACAACGTATTCATGTGAAATCTTATTGGGAGACTTCAAAGACAAAACCAAAACAAATGTAACGTGTCTATGGGGGTGCGATGAGCCGCGAAAACATAGTATCAATAACTGACAATCACACAGCTCTCTAGGTCTAATTCTTAAACACACTCCAAAGGGGGGAACGAAAACTCTAACCCAATCTCCGTCCGAGAAAAACTCTGTTATAGCTCCAGACTCCTCCTCTCTCCGGAAAAAAGACTCATGAGATTGCTCTCTCAAACTCGGAGGTACAGCCGAAAGTTCTGAGCCTATGTTAGTCCATGCCCACGCTCTATGTCGCAACTGACTCGTCAATTTATCATAGTTGGGGCGTATCTCTTCGTTCCTCCCATTTTCCATTGGTAACAACAACAACAACAACAACAAAAACTACGTTTTCTCAAAACTTATGGGTTTTTAAGGTTTTTATCGCACTTGTTTTCTAAGAAACCCAGTTTTCATCCGTTTCAAAGATATCGATCCCTTGTTTTTGGGAAAATCTACTAGGTCTGGTTCTCGTTAACGTCACACATTCCTAAGAGCGTTGATGTAGCCGACACCAAATCCGATGGATGAGGATTGTAAAACGATCTAGGTCAACAAAGTCTACCTTTCTATTAATCTCCATCTGAGTCGTAAAACAAATAGCTTAGTTGACAGTTTGTACATGAAGGAGTATAAAGTCACATCACCAAGAGAAATAAGTCCATTGGTTGTGCTTTTCGCAACACACACTTTTAAACTCCGTGTAACGGGTCACGTCGGCCATTAGCGGCCAGATTTCCGACTATTCCCAGACTCTGTGGAAATTAGTAGGCCTCCGGTCTTTTCCAACCAGAGAAGACATATATATATATATATATATATATATATATATATATATATATATATATATATATATATATATATATATATATATATATATATATATATATATATATATATATATATATATATTTTATTCACCTCTGGTGGATCAAAGGCCAGAGGCCTACCAATTTCCACACAGAGTTAGGGAAAAAGTCAGGAAACATCTGGTCTAATTAAATGGCCGTACATGACCTGATACACGGCGTTTGAAGGTGGCTAAGTCAAAGGAAGTTGGGAAAATAGATAAAGAAGTGTGTTCCAGACTTTACCAGTAGAGTACATGTAAGATTGAGCATAGCGGTTAAGTCTGGGGTCAGAGAGTTGGACAGAGAAAGGATGAGACTGTGTAGAAAGACGAGTCACACGAACCCTTCTCAGTGGAGGACGTATGCGACGAGAGAGTTCAGAAGAGCAGTGTCCATTGTAATAGCGATAGTAAAGAGAGAGTGACGCAACATTTCGACGGGCAGAGAGAGATTGGAGAGAATTAGTGAGAGCAGGAGAGTTGATAAGGCGAAAAGCTCTAGACCACCTTTTCCAGGAGAGCTGTATGAGTGAAACCACCCCAGATGTGTGACGCATACTCCATACAGGGGCGAACAACACCCCTATACATTTTTATATTTATATACCCCTGTATATATAATATATATATATATATATATATATATATATATATATATATATATATATATATATATATATATATATATATATATATATATATATATATATATATATATATATATATATATATATATATATATTTTATTTTTTTTGTTCATAATTTTATATGTTTATTCAAATTTTATTTTTTAAAATGTATATATATATATATATATATATATATATATATATATATATATATATATATATATATATATATATATATATATATATATATATATATATATATATATATATATATATATATATATATATATATATATATATATATTTAAAACCACTAAATTGACAGATAAAAGCAGGAGTTGACGCTTCGCTCCCTATCATAAGGCGAGCCTTATCAGAACTGATAGGGAGCGAAACGTAAACTCCTGCTTTTATTTATCTGTTTTAGTGCTTTTAAAATCTTTTTATATAAATTCAGAATACAAGGCATTTTAATTATCTTTAATTGCGTATTTTATTATATATATATATATATATTATATATATATATATATATATATATATATATATATATATATATATATATATATATATATATATATATAATATATATATATATTATATATATATATATATATATATATATATTAAAACGCTTTTTCTGTAGAGGATTTGGGTATAGCGCCACGTCAATCTCACGAAGGAACTGGATTTCTTGAAGGCATTATTTCTGAAGAATGAATTTCCAGAATTTAAAATTAAGTCCACTTTTCAGAAACTACTTTCAGAAAAATTTGAAGAAAAATCTACGGGAAAATTAACGGCTCTTAAAAGGATATTTTGTATTTGAAGTTTCCTTTTATGGGGAAAATGAGTTATGAAATTAGGCGTAAAATTGATGGACTTTTGAAAATTAGCTTTCCCCAATTTATATTTAAATTAATATTTACTAGTGAAAACGAAATTGGGAATTATGTTAAATTTAAAGATAAACTACTTTTACTTTTATGCTCGTCAGTAGTATATAAATAAGAGTGCGGTGGCTGTTATGCCACCTACGTAAGAAAGACAGTTAGAAACCTTTTCGCACGTATTGCTTTCAATCACTTGCATCTTCCCCCCCACCCTTTCCTGCAATAAATGCTCATTCTTTCGAGGCAAAACGTCATATACGGAATACCAATTTTGAAATCTTGGCTCAAGAATATAAACCTGAGCTTCAGTTGTTGGAATACTTGTTTGTATATTTGGCATCTCAAACCGAACTTACATGAAAATTTAAATTCTAATAGTCTACTAATATTGAAATGAAATTTTGTTACCAAGTGTTTAAAAGATTACTCATTATATATATATATATATATATATATATATATATATATATATATATATATATATATATATATATATATATATATATATATATATATATATATATATATATATATATATATATATATATATATATATATATATATATATATATATATATATATATATATATATATATATATATATATATATATATATATATATATATATATATATATATATATATATATATATATATATATATATATATATATATATATATATATATATATATATATATATATATATATATATATATATATATATATATATATATATATATATATATATATAATAAAATGGGAAGAAGTGCATTTTACCCGAAATTAGTCGGCAAATATTTATAATATAATTAAACATTAAATTGTTTAAATTTGTTTTGGTCATCCTCGCTTATATATATATATATATATATATATATATATATATATATATATATATATATATATATATATATATATATATATATATATATATATATATATATATATATTAAATTGCATGTAAAGCTCAAAAACTGAAATACATAAAAACTTCTTTTCGTTATCTGCATTTTAATTTTCCATTTTTTAGCTGATGTCTGAGTAGGTTTAGATGAATTAATCAGCTGTATATATATATATATATATAATATATAATATATATATATATATATATATATATATATATATATATATATATATATATATATATATATATATATATATATATATATATATATATATATATATAATATATATATCACTTGCTAATTTTCATTCAGCTCGGAATTGTTGTAGGGATATTATTCAACGGGTCAAGCTTGCTTTCACCAAAAGAAAGAGCGCTGAACTCCTTGGTTCTCCTACTGATAAAAATTTCTGACCTCTAGCCAAAAATATCTCTTAACAACTTCTGTAAATCTTCCTTTTCTCATCTTATTCGACTTGATGGCTCTGTTGCTAATACTCTTTCTGAAAAGGCAAATCTCTTCGGCCTCCTTTTTTCCTCCAATTCAACCCTGAACGATTCCAACTTCGCTCAGGTGTCTCATGTCATCACCTGTATTTTCACATGATCAGGTGTATGGGATCCTGAGAACTATGAGCGTGAGGAAAGCCAGTGGCCCGGATGGCGTTCCTCCCCGTATTTTGAGAAAGTGTGCGTCTGAGCTGGCGCTTGTTCAGCTCTTCTCTCTATGCCTTAACACTAATACTTATCCTCAATGCTGGAACCGCGCAAACATCCAGTAGATCCCGAACCGAAGAAGGGAAGTCTCACTGATCCCTTTATCTATCGTCCTATAGCTCTCACTTTTGTTCTATCTAATATCTTTGAAACTCTCCGCAACTCTCATTTCTTTGATCATTTGGAGTCTCCGTTCTTTCAGATCAACAGTACAGCTTCGACGTTTGAAGTCTACTGGTAACATACTTTCCTCTCTTACTGATTTATGGTCTTCTGCTCTTATTGATTATGGAGGGGAGTTTTTCAAACTGGAAGGAGTAATGAAGGGTGGAGTCATCAGCATAGTAGTGGATAGGAAATGAAGAAACAGAAGAAGGTCATTAATGAAAAGTAAAAAAAGTGTTGGGAGTAGGACAAAATCCTGAGGAACACCAATGTTAATAGATTTAAAGGATGAGCGGTGGCCGTCTACATCAGTTGCTACAGAAAAACCGGAAAGGAAATTAGAGAGGTCACAGCGTGAAGGATAGATACCGAAAGAAAGGAGTTTGAAATCAAAGCTTTGTGTTAGATTCTATCGAAAGCTTTCGATATGTACGCGACAGCAGAAGATTCACCGAAATGCCGAAGAGCGGAGGACCAAGAATCAAAGAGAAGGGAAAAATCACCAGTAGAGCATTTACGAAAGTCATACTGGCGATCAGAGATAAGATTGGAAGAATTTAAATGTTTCCAAATCTTCCTGTTTAGGATAAATTCGAAAACTAGAGAGAACGGAGGTCAAAGAAATGGAGCGATAGCTAGAGGGTATATATATATATATATATATATATATATATATATATATATATATATATATATATATATATATATATATATATATATATATATATATATATATATATATATATATATATATATATCGAACAAATCTGCTTTGGTCTAGCAGTCAATACGTGTTGAAACAATCACCATCAATATTCAATGACTTCAAGAACAACTTGTCAACCCTGGCTCGATGTGAAGCAAAAGATATATGATCCTGTTACGAATGAAGATTGACTCATTCATAATATTCGACATCCCTGATGCCAGAGCTCCACGGATGACCCATTATTTAGTGTCCAGTTTTTCTACAGGTTTGGCTACTCCTACATGCTTAGAAAGCACTGGTACGACGTGAAATCTTTATGTTAATAAAGGAGGAAGTTGACCATTTTGAGATCAAAAATAACATGCATGTGATAGTCGAGTATGTCGATCATTTATCGTCATTGTTCTTTTCGCAAGTGTACTGAGTTACCAACAGGAAAGATCCTATGACACTTGCTGAGCGGTGCAGATTTTTTCCTTGCAGACTAGTAACAGCTTTCTTGGAAAAGATCAAGTCAGGCACCAAGTTATTTAATTCTTGTTAGCTAAACTGCCGAGACGCTGATTAATCTCTCAGAACTTGGGTTGGATTAATAGTTAAAATCAGGTATTGGTAAGTATATGTTTTCCCTTCTGAAAACTAAAGTTCAAAATCTTAAAATAGATGAAGTTTATGTACTAGATATTGATGAAATGAGTTTGAAAAATAATTACCATATTGGTCGTGGAATAATCTATAGATGTACAAGTTATGGCTATGAGCAGAAAGCACTGCTTAGCTAATAGTAACAGTGCTCTTACGGTAGATAAGTTTAAAATCGAAATGAAAACAGGCTGTTTCATTTGATTTCTCAGATGTTACTTCCCTTAGAAAAGCAATGCCTAAATGAATTGGAAAATTAATTTTGGTTCGATTAGGAAAAAAAACTTCAGGAACGATTTTCTACAAGAAAATCTCAGTTGTCTTCAGTTTTTTTTTAAACTGTTGCTTTTCATCTTTCCATAGCTAACAAACATTCCAAATTGCTCTACTGACAATGGTGCTGTTCTCGATTTTTTCTAAATTGCGAAAAGGGACCGACCGGGGTTGGAATTTTACCGGGGTTGCCTAAATTTGCAAAGAGATCAAAAGCTCTGAAATTTTAGGTTAAGAAAATATTATTTTAACTAAGATAAATTTAATTATAAGGAAGGAATAGAATAGCCAAAACTCACTTAAATTCTGGGAGTTCTGTTCAGATTGCGAGAATTTTTTTCTACTGAGCAGTTGCTCCATATATATAAGGGTCTTATTCGCCCTTGTATGGAGTATTATTATCACATTTGGAAGTGCTCTGGCTCCTCCTCTCTTCTAGATATGGTTGAGTCAAAAGCTGAAAGATTAATAAACTGTCCCCTACTTTCAAACTCTCTTGACCCTCTATCTCTGCGACGTGACGCTGGCGCGCTATCTTTTCTTTAGGTGCTCGAGGGAATTGGCCTCTCGCATTCCTCCACTGTTGCGTCGTCCTCGTTGCACAAGGGGTGCCCTGCTTTCGCACCAATTTTGTGTGGACGTAGGAAACCCCAGGCTAGCCCATTGTGATGCCTCCTTCTTTTCAGCCACCTCTATTCTGTGGAACTCTCTACCCTTTTCTATTTTTCCTCCTGTATTTAATCTTCCACTTTTCAAGGCTTCCGTCTGCGCCCACCAGAGGGTTGTGCGTTAGGTTTGTGTGTGGTTAAACGAGTTTTCTCCCTATGTGTGTGTGTGTTTGTGAGTTCCCTATGTGAATGAGTTTTCTCCCCCCTTGTGTGTGCCCCAACCTTGAAAAGGACTCTGCTCGTGAGTGGTAGCGTTCTGTATTAAAAAAAAAAAAAATTTAAATTTATATATATATATATATATATATATATATATATATATATATATATATATATATATATATATATATATATATATATATATATATATATATATATATATATATATATATATATATATATAGTTCAATATTCTCCAATTTTACTTTCGCTCTCTGTTTGTTTTCTATTCATTTTCATCGAAACTAAGTATTAATATTATCTATGGCTTACGATTAAGTACCATTTATTGTTTTAAGGTTTTAAACATCTTTAGTTATCTTTTGACATATGGTATTAATTATAATCTTTGTGTTAAAAGGAAACATTGTTTTAAATTAAAATATTTTCCTTTATGCTACCTTTAATTTAGAATAGTTACCCTCAAATATTAACATGATCATGTCATTTATTTTCTCAGTTGTTTAATTAATCATATTTCCCTAGTTTTTGAAGAATATCATTTGTATGGATTCCGTTTTCATTCAGGGGAGGGTCCAATGTTGAAAAAAAAAATTTCATTTTCATCCGATACTCCTGAAATTTTCAATATAGATACCTTTTTTCCCAACGAAAAAACTCCATTCCTAACGTTTTTATGAGTGATTTAAGGTTTAGAAGTTTTTTCTGGAATTTAAGGTAGTTTCAAATCTATGGTGAGGCTACTTGAAAAAATTTTTATTCTGAAATTTAGTGCGTAGTTCCCTGCATATGTTGGCAACAAAAACATCTAATAGACATTTGCTCCCAGAGTTATATAAAAAATGTTATTAGCCCAAGACTAGCCAACTATCGGAAAAAAATATTTTTTCGAAAAAATCTTTCACCTTTTTGAAGAAAAATATTTTTTAAAAAAACTACAACTACTACATATATAAGTTTTAGTATTTCTATAGAGGAGTGTTGGCGCTACAAATTCGTCTCTATACTTTATTCGATCCGATTTGTTTGTTTCGAGATATGGCCCCTCAAAAAAGGTCCATTTTTGGCAATTTTTCAAAAATTTCAAAAATTTAAGAGGCTATATCTTTCTTCAAACAAATAGCACTTGATAATGCACTAAATAAAAGTTGTAGATCTACCTCTCCCCTAAACAATATTCAAAAAATAAAAAATTCTGGGTATGATTTTTTTTTTTAAATAATTTTTTTCTCCGAAAGGGGAGGGATTTTAAAAAAAAAAATTTGTCAAGAAAAAATTCAAGTGATTATACCTTTATTCCTAGACGTGATATCAAAAAATCAGTTCCCGCTATTGCAAGAAGTTGGGGCTACGATTGTTCAGGGATATTTTCACCTTATGTGGACCACTTGTTTGACCCCAAATAACTTTCAAATCGTTATAGACTCAGAAGAACGCTAGAAATGGAGTTTTTTCACCGGGGGAAAAAGCTATATAAACTGCAAATTTCAGCTCAAATCGGTCAAAAAGTAAAATAAAAAATTTTATTGTTGGACCCTCCCCTTCATTCAAATCATACTAAAAGCTCATAGCTAAATTCCTAAGTTCCCCATTCTTTTTCTCCATCAGTTTTGACTCTAGAATATTTTTGCTATTTCAATGAGATAACGTTCTTTTACCTTAAATAAATTACTTAATATTATACAGTAAGATGGAGTGAAGTATCGGTATATTTTTAGGTATCGGTATCGGCAAAAAATGAGATACCGATGTAATGGAGTGAAAGACAATTGTTGAGTAGTTTACTCGAAAGAGTCCATCTCCTCACCATTGTTGCGATAGATAGTGTACAATATTTTTTTCATGTTCATTCATAAAAATATTTTTTAAAATAAAAGATTTTATGCGCTGTTTAATATATTCCAGGAGTTGTAATAATATTCTTTGATCTGTAAAATTTCTAATAATTAATAATATCTAAAAACAAAACGTTAAGAAGAAAAATCTGATTCTGACAATACTTATTTTGAAAACCAACCCGAATTTGACTTTTGTGAATACTCTGAATTGCCTGGAAGTAAAGAGGAACATTCTATCTGTCCCAAGATAGTTCTTTTTATAGGTTCAGGTAATGAAAAATTAATAATGGGAAAAAAAAATTACTTTAATGAATAATAAAGTGTGTAGTGAAAAATAAATGTGATAATAAGATTACTTTTTATAGATTGAAATTAAGACAAAGTCGAAGGTGAAGCAGAGAAGAAAAGGAGAAAACAACACAAAACCTTCAGAATAACTTATCTTGGTTATTCCTTTCATAAGGTCAAAAAAAAAAAAAATTTAAATATATATTATAGTAAAAATACTTATCTAAACACATATTTGAAAATATAATGGAAAATGTACATTAACAATGTGTTAATGTATAATATAACTTTTCAGGTTTTTTTTTATGTTTGATTCTAAAACGAAAAGCTTTATTTTTGTGGATAGCTGCCATTTACGATTGCCTGCATCAATCAACTTTTATGAACGTATAATAAACTGAAAAACAAAATAATAGAAACCTTGAAGCCCAAATAGATTGGCAACGTATTGAAAAACCATTTAAAAATTCAGATAAGGAACTTATCCTAATTGTATGTTCTTCCTAGCTCTGTCCTATACTAACAACTTCTTTCCCATAGTCTTCTTGTCACACTTCTGGAATTCACTGCATTAGTTATCATACATTCCATTCCATTGATAGAGATAAAAGTTAGTTAAATTTAGTTAAACACATTTTTTTATTTTATAACAAAACTGGGACCGACCAGTTAATAATATACCAAGAGTTTTTTTTGTTAAAAATCATTAGTAACTATTATTTTAGAATAAAGTCAGTTACCACTCAGATTTGGAATTTATTACCTTATATTTTCTTATATACATACATGTTAGTAGTTTTTCTAGACTTTACAGAATTCTTTCCTTTTGAATGGTTGTGTTGCAAGAGTGGTTGTGTTTCTTTCCCTCCATATCGCTGCGAGTCCAGTTGAGTGTTGCATTTTGTGTTAAGTTTTGAGAAAGCAAGAAGAAAATCTCTATACTGTTTTCCAAGTTCGGTAAGTTCAACTCTGTAAACGTGTATTGTGGTGTTGGGTAAATTTAAGTTTAGCGAGAATTCCTCTCGGGTGCCAAAAAGGGTTTTGCCCTCGCTTGCACATTTACACCTATTAGTTCCCTATAGTCATCCGTAAACACTCCCCCCTACATACACACAAAATAAATTGGAGCCAGAACAGGGACTCACTAGTGTGTGTAAGAGTGAAAGAGATCACGACATTGGGTAAGATAAATAAGGGTTCCCTTCTTTGTAGCATAGAAAATTGTAGTATAGAAGAGGAGTAATTTGGTAAATAACCCCATAATGAAATTGTACAGTGTGTGCCAAATCAGACACTTGCTGTATTGTGTTTTTTTCAGACGGGTAGACCTTGAAATTGAAACAGAAGATACCAGTCCTTATATTCACATTCATGTAAATTTGCATATATTTATATATGTTTATCTATGTAGGGATATAATCCGTACTGGTGGTAAAATACTGTGATAGGCAATCCTTATATTCATACAGAATATAAGAAGTATTGTTTATTTTGGCAGTATTCAGGTAAAGATAAATTTTCTTTATTTTTATAAAATTTTAAAATAGAATAAATCCCTTAGAATGGCAGAATCAATACCTCGACATGCCTATAGAGGATTATTTAGCCATGATAGCTACCAGTACCAGTTCGGTTGATCAAACACAGAGAGCTCCTAGTGAGACTCCTGAAGGTTTAATTTCGGCTGAAGTTGTCAAGGATATTGTAGGTAATTTAAATGTCCATATGAAAGAACTAAATAAACAAATGGAAGAGGCAAAAGCAGCCTCTAATATCCTTTACACACCCAATGTGAATGTTAATCAATTCTTAAATAAACAAGAGGAGGTTGCTGACCTGGTCGATGTCTCTATCGCACCAGATCAGTTGCCTCAGTACCAAATTATGAGTTCCCCCATAAATCAAATAATGCTACCCATTGATGATAGTAAAATCCCTATTCATGCTAGTCAACCTATCAGGTCAATTCCTTTAGCTTCAGTTGTAACGACTACCACCTTTGCAGATATAATATATACACAAACCTCTACAACTTTAAATGTTGCTCCCTCAAGGCCTTATCAACCATTTCAATCTTTTGTATCCCCAATTAGGCCACCGTTTATAACAACTCCCGTACCACCCCCTATAACTGTAAACAATCAGAATAATATGTTCACCTCATCCCAATTTGATATTATTCAGCAACAGATTTCTTTGTTAACGCAGACAGTATCACTATTAACAGTATTGGTTCAAAATTCCCAGCAACCCAAATTAATTGAACCAAAGATTTATAGTTATGAGAAGGAACACAAACTACCCCAATTTCTTGAATCGAGATATATTGTCAAAAAAAATACCCCCAGAGCCCAGACCAATGGGTACGGCTCTTAAGAAAAATATTTGTCAGGAAAATTTTTTACTCTCTATAATGTGATAATTAAAAATACCTCAGATTATAACAAAGTAAAAGATACACTCCTTAAATGGTATGTCCAAGAGGAAAAGAAACGAAATGAAAATAGGCTCCAGGCATACCATGCTGCTAAGCGTAACACTGGTGAAGATGTAAATTTGTTTGCCTTAAGGTTAGAATAACTAGCCGAACAAGCCTTTCCTAGGGGTAAACATGAAAGAACATGAATCCCTGAGGACTGCTTTCATACTTAGTTTGCCCACAAAAGTATAAGCTAAAATTAGGGAGTACATAATTCAAAATGAAATGTGTACTCACACTAAAGTTCCATGGGATAAATTAGTATTATTGGCAGATTCATATGACCGGGAATGCCAACCCTGGCGGAATGTTGCTTCACAATCTGATATTACAAATCCTTCTCTATTTAGAGCTCCAGGTAAGGATATTGAAGTCATTCAAATTGACTCTTTGGCTCCTCAAGCTACTTGGAGTGAAGTTTTAAAAAGATCCCCTCCTAAAAATATAGGACAATCCCAGAACAGATCCCCTCTGTGGAATCAGAATGATAGCAGGTATCAGAGTCAAGTTAATTCCGCTAGTTCCCAAAAAGCATGTTCCTATTGCGGAATCAGGGGTCATACTGTTGATGTATGCTACAAAGCACTAGGCATATGTAGCTACTGTAAAGTTAAAGGCCATATTAGGAATGACTGCTGGCATAATAATATTAACAGATTCCCTCTTAAAAATGTTAGTTCCAAATTAAATTGTCCCTATTGTTCTGGAAATCACTTAGGCATTAATTGCCAATCCAGAAATCAGGGTCCCCGAAAACATAATACTGATAATCCTCGCAGTAATTATAGTCCTAGAGACTTGAGTTTTAATCCTCCCATGAATAAAAATCTTGTTCCCTTACCTCAGCGGACACCTAGTAATTCGCAAAGCCGCATATTTGCAAATTCCAACCTCGTCAATGATTCTTGGGCAGATACTGGAGCTAAACCCAAGCCTCACCATATTAGCAAATGCGCTATGTGTGGGGAATCCCATGAGGCAGGAAAATGTCTGGGAGATCCGGAAAACTATCCAACTCCGCAGTGAAGGGGTACACTGTGGGGAAGTTGATGGATCCGGATCTTCTCATGAACGCCAATACCCCCAAAACTAAGAACGAAGGACATTTATTGAACTCAGCCATAAATCCGTATCTCCATACTAATCCGGAAGTGTTTTGTAACATGTGTCAGGCAGACGTAGAGCCACTGATTATAAATGTCTCAATAGACGCTGGTAAATCTTTCTTGGATTGTATGGTGGACACTGGAGCTGGGGTGAGCCTTGTTAATGAAGGAGTATTACTTACTTTACAAACTATAGACCTCCACCCCTCAATAGAGGTTAAAGCCATAATGGGGTTTGGTCATAAAACAAAGATTCCTATAACATCTTATATTGAAAGACAATTAATTTTTGATAATGGCTTCACTACAGATCCCATTAAATTTTTTGTAGTTCCCCTTGAAGTAATGACACAATGTGATTTTAGGAGCAATAGCCCTAAAAGAAAATCACCTTATACCTGACCTCACCCGACGCGAATTATTAGTTCGGTCACAGGATAACTTAACCAGCGTTGGGCGGGACATTAGCTTAGCTATCCCTTTTTATGAGTGTGTCATAACTGAGAACACCCTTGAACCCACTAATAAATGCTCGATGATCGCGATTGCCATTCCCGAAATTAAAATTAAAGAAAATCATAGTTTTTTAGAATATGTAGGAATAGATCATCTATGTTTGCATTTCCTTCATGGTATCATAACTGTTAACATGAATGAAGTATTAGTTGCTGTTCTGAATCCTTCAGAGAAGGAACTGTATCTTAGAAAAGATTTTGTAGTAGGACAACTCCATGATTTAGGTTACAGGGATATTGGGGTTGGAATACATCAGGGGAGACCAGATTTAGTTGTTGTAAACCCAGCCACTTATTGGAATCATGAGAAAATAAGAACAGAATTTGAAATTGGTACACTAACGTTGTCCACTGAACAACAGGAAAAATTAATTTCAATGTTGTTGAAATATCCCCACGTATTGAGCACTGGAGATGTGGCAGTTACAAAAAAAAATAACTATTTAAGGCTCTCTATCAAAGAAAGTGATGGAATAAACAAAAAGCAAAACACAATAATTTATTGAAAAAAATAAATGTAGAAATATAACTGAATAATAATCGGACCGATAATATAATAGATGCAAAATAAATATAAATTAACAAAAATAAAAATAATAATAATACATAAGATAACAAAGCATATGCAATAATTTATTGTGTATAAAAATAAAAATAATAATAATAATAATAATAATAATAATAATAATATAAAATATCACAAAAACAATGAAAATAATAAACAAAAAAAACAACGTTTTTTATTTCACAATTACCGTACGGTAATTTTCCCCTCCCAATATCTCAATTTATTTTTACCCCAATTTTACACAGGCCTCTTTCACTGTATGCGTCAAAATAATCTTCCACTGCACTGGACCACAACCAATCAGAATGTTGGCTCAATCCTAAGAGAGATAAGGTGGCTTTGTTAGAATTAATTTTTTCCTTCTGTTGGTGTACAAAAAAAATGATAGCCTTCAAATGCAAACCAAGCAAATTTCACAGTAAACAGGCTTATCTGTTTTTAATAGACCATACCGTAAAAGGATATTATGAAGTCATTCACTGTAGGCCTTCACGGAAAACAAAGCATAGCAAAAAGCAAAAAAACTGGATAAGCTACAGGCAAAAGCAAAAACGCAATTCCAGCCACAAATCCCAAAAAAAACTGAACGGAGTCCCGTCCAGTTTTTCTTCCCAACACACACAGTGCAACTGGAAAGAAAAACCCTCTTTCTTAACATATGATAATAATAATAATAATAATAATAATAATAATACCACAGATAATGATGTAGGCGTAGCCCACAATATTACTCATACCATTGAATTAGAAACGGATAAACCCGTTAGAATTCCTGTACGCAGATTCCAGGGGCCAATAGCACAAGAGATAGAAAAGGAATGCGCAGACCTTTTGGAAAGTGGGATAATCCAGCCCAGTAAGTCTCCATATTCAGCTCCCGTGGTTCCAGTCAGAAAACCTGATGGCACACTGAGACTATGTATAGACTACAGGAAGCTCAATAGTGTGACCAAAGGAGACTCTTTTTCCATTACCTAACCTGATAGATATGATTTACAATATGTACGGGAATACTTTGTTTACCACCATTGACCTAATAAAAGGATACCATCAGGTAGCTATGGATGAAGAGAGCGTAGAAAAAAACGCTTTCTCAACTCCATTCGGACAATACGAATACCTGAAAATGAATTTTGGAGTAAAAAATGGTCCGGCAACTTTTCAAAGAGGAATGATGATGACTTTGGCTGGTCTTCCTTGGAATAAAGTTATGGTTTATCTGGACGACATTATTGTTCTAGGAAGAACCTTTGATGATCATATAGAAATCTTGGAAAAGGTATTAACAGCCTTGGGAAATAATGGGTACAAACTCAAACCCAGTAAAACAAGGATTCGTAGGACTGAGGTCGAGTTCCTTGGTCACCGAATTTCTGAAAAGGGAATAAAACCTTTAGAAAAAAATCTTAAAGGTGCATTAGACTTTCCAGTTCCCTCCACAGTAAAACAGCTCCGACAATTTCTGGGTATGATAAATTTTTACCGCAGACATATCCCAAATTTCACAACCATTATCATCCCAGACGGGAGGCAAAACAGTTAATTGGAATGAAGATTGCCAACAATCTTTTTGTAATATAAAAGCTGCTTTAGTAGATCCTGAATTATTAGGGTTTCCCGATTACTCTCCAGAGGCTTCACCCTTGGAGTTATTCGTAGATGCTTCTAGCATAGGTGCAGGGGCTTGTTTATCCCAAAAGTAGAATGGGATACAAAGACCCATTGCTTATATTTCGACAACGTTTAGTGGACCCCAAAAGAATTATAGTACCATTGATAAAGAACTTACAGCATTACGTTGGGCGGTGAAATCCCTTAAGGCTTTTTTAAAAGGCATTAAATTTGTTATTTACACAGATCACCAGCCACTAATCTACCTACAAAACATTAGTATGGTGGATGGGCGAGTAGCTAGGACTTGGGAGGAGTTAAATGACTTTGATTTTGAAATTAGGCACATTGTAGGGAAAGTGAATATTGTCGCAGATGCTCTATCCAGATCTCCAATACCTGACCAGTCCCTTGGAGAATTTACCGAATCAAAATCGGAATCAGTTGATTTTGTACCCCCAGGATTCGAAACCATAGAAGTCCCAGGTGGTGGTGATGCTACTATTTTTAAATGTTTATCTTTATTCCTCTTTGAAACACCTGAAAATCATTGTAAAATACGCATAGCTGTAAGTGAAGAACTTTTAAACCATATGGGTAAATATATAGGTCAGTCAGCATAGAAACATTAGGAAGCAGATTAGGGTCATGAAATGTAGCGGCCAAATCCCTCTCCCAGAAGTTATTGATGTTTTTTGTCAGCTCTACAAAGTTAGAGTAGAAGTTTTCTATGAAAATGAGAAACCTATGGTATATGGTTCCCAGTTTGCTGATAATATTTGTTATTTGAAGTGCCTGGGAGGTATACATTATAATTACTTAAAACCTATTTTATTAGCGACCAAATTAAATGAAATAATTCCTTATATAAATAACATAGTTCCTATTTATGATAATGTAAACTTAGCCTGCAATATTAGGGAAATTGATATTTTCACTGATCAAACTTCCGATAAAACCATGAAAACTTTAAAAAGACAAATATCCTTAGAGAACCCCAGTTCAAATTGGCCACTTTCCTTAAAATTATTTAAACCTTATAATAAAGAATTTATTATCATAAATGACTTATTGTATAGACAAAAAGAAAACAATAAACCCCAAATGGTAATCTCCTTTGACTTAGTTGTTTTAATTGCTTTAAGATTACATTGGAATCTAGTCCACATCGGTCGGAATAAAATTCTGGAATTAATTTACAAATATTTCTGGCATCCCCGTGTAAATCAGGTAGTTTCTGATGTAGTAAAATGTTGCCCTACTTGTCAGAAATTAAAAACTCATTCTAGCAATATTATACCCCCCACTTTGAAAATCAGTTCGAATAGTCCTTATGACCTCGTAGCTATGGACCTTCTCCAATTCCCTATAACAGATAATGGCTATAAATACGTTTCAGTTTTTATCGACCATTGTTCCAAATGGGCATGTGTGGTTCCAATGAAAAATAAGCAAAGCCTAACGATAGCTAATGTTTTAGAATATAGAATACTTCTCTTTTTGCCTAAATTACCAAGTCGTTTGTTGACCGACAATGGTATGGAGTTTATAGGAGAACCTTTTCAAATCGTATTAAATCAGTTTAATATAAAACATATCAAAACAACTCCATTACATCCAGCCAGCAACGGTATTTGCGAACGATTTAATCGTAGCCTTATTCAATTCTTAAGATGCCTAGTGTTAGAAAACTCTTCAAGTTGGGATGAGGAATTATCCTCATCCATGATAATATATAATCACACATGGCACAGTGCGATAAAAATGTCCCCCTCAGATTTTCTTTTAAAGAAAGCCCATGTAGACCCAGCTCATACCTTTTCCCAATATTGGAATGAAGGGACTTTAAACTTCACACCCTATAAAATTGGGCAAAGGGTATCCAAAAAAATCATATTCAAGGGTCATCATGTGGAAAACAAATTTAGAGTCAGATGGGAGGGTCCTTTTGTAATAACGTATGTACATGCCAATAAAATTACTTATTGCAACAATCAAATGGGCAGCAAATCCAAATGCCCGAGAAGAAAGGGTCCATTATTCCCATCTAAGAAAATGGATAGATATTCCCCCTTACCTCCGAAAAAAATCCATTTTTTATGGAGAAAGTTTTCCATGATGAAGAGGGGAGTGAATGTGGAGAAGACCAAGTGATGGATGTAGATGAACTAGACACTGATTCCAGTGACAAGGATGAGGAAGAAGAGGGGGGTTGGCAGGATTTAGAGGAAGAGGAAGAGGGGGACAGTGAAAGTGAATTTGAAGGTTTTACTGAAGTAGATAGTACTGATAATAATTCTTATCAATTGCTTACCCAAATAGTTGTCCACCTTAGGAAAATTAAGGGAGCAAGTAGGGATGGAACTTCTAGTGGGAATGGGTAGTCCAGTATGTGTAGGAAGTCATAGGGAAGGTTTAGTAGATGTCCCCACTTTAGAAAAAAATCAGACCCCAGAAATTTCCATAAATAATCCTATAACTTTTAATGACTTCTTGTGACACAGCTTCGTCTTTAGTTGTTCTTTCTGTTTCTTCTTCCTTTTCTGATCTTTGTACTAGTGTATACTCGGTAAATTTCCTTCGTTGCAGATGTGCCACCTTGAGGGAGCAAGAGGATGAAACCCCTAACTTTGGTAAATTAGACTCCCCAAATAAAGCCGCAGATTTTTCTGGATTTACAAACTCACATTTTCAAAGGGATGCCATTGAAGTGCCGAATAATCCAATCCTTGATTGGGTGTTTTCACCAAGAACCCCAGAAATGGAATGGGATGATTCGTCACTCATGTTTACAGAACATGAGAACAATTCTGTCCAAGAACAATCATATGCCGGATTAGGTAAACAACCTAGCATAAAACCAACATTCGGAATTGGAAAGAATATGGAAATAATAGAAGAAGAGTACCTTGATGAGGAAGTGATAGAGGAAGAGACTCAATCACCTAGTACATTATTGCAATTTTTAAGAGAAAACTATCAACTCACCAGCATTCTCTTCTATCCCCCGCATTCAAGATTTACCACCATTATATTCTGTAGAGAGTGAAGTTGTGTTAAGGAAAGTCACCAGGAAAAAAACTAGTGAAACTGGAGTTTCCATGATAGAGGAAGAAGTTAATCTTATGATTGATACGCCTGTACGAAGGCCTCATACCCGATCACGAGGGTTGGTCCAGGACTACAGTTACATAATGAGTACGCCATTGGAATGGAACCGAAAGAGAGAGTGAAAGATAATAGTTAGCAATATGTATTTTCTTCTCATGTTTCTTTGTTCTTCTCTTTTACTCTTGTTTACTTTCCTTTCAGAGACAGCAAACACTTTTCATAAACCCATAAATCTGGAGTCATTTCTATTTTTATATTTGTTTAAAACATTTTTGTGAAAAATTTATGATTAGTATTATTATGACCTCAGATCTCAGTCATGATGGATGGTGTATGACTGGTTGAATGTTGTGTCCCAGTTGTGTGATATTGACTGAGACTGTGGGAATTTAAATAAAATTTCATATTAACATTATCTTGGTGTTTGGTATCATTGCAAATAATTGAAAAAGAAAAAAAAAAAGAATGTCTGAAGTCAACTTGTTGGTGGTGGGAAGTTCAGAAGTGAGGATGTTCTGGGAAGGAAGGCAATACCTGCAGAGAAAGTACGGTATCCGAGTCTGTGTTGAATACCAAGCGGGGGCCGTATTAGAAGGGTGCCTGGAGCAAATTAAAAGATCAATGAAACCCACCACTCAAATACTAATTATATGGGCACTCACCCCATATACTTGGAAAAGAACCCCCATCCGTGCAAAGAACAAAAGAGAAACTACGATTTTTTGACCTCTAATTATTTGGTGGAGGCCTAATCCATTTCTTCAAAATCATTGAGGTGATCGTCGTGAACTCATCGTAACTCCTCCGAAGAAGATGAAGACAACGCCTTATGAGAACTCGGCTGATTATTCATGTTACGCTACCATATAAATATATTAATATAAACTACGAGTACAACTTATTTTCCTTATAGTCAAAATCGAGTTAAGAATTATTAAAAGTTATTAAACATCGGCGAACTAAAACTTTTAAAATCCTTCAGTTTAGATTTTGCCTTACCTTCCTACACGTACAATTATTCCAAATTTCGTCTTGCGCCTGAAACATTTGCCACCTTTCTCAAAACGCATCCTATATATAAATCAATTTCTCTCGATATTTGTTCCAAAATTATATCTATTATTTCATCTCAATATAAACCTTTCAAAGCCTTATTTCATCATATCATCACCAAAGATTTACACTAAAATCTCTAAACTCCCAGCCGAATTTATCTGTTCTCCAGATAAAGGTAAAGACATATTGTTACTCAACAGAGATGACTATGACCTAAAAATTAACGCTATTCTCTAAGATTCATTCAAATTTGCATACGTTTCCCACACATTTACAAACTAGAAGAAACTTATTCGTAATCCACGTTATCTTAAAACTCAACAGTCCATAGATTCATCTCTACCAACAATTATATCCCACAAGCACTTCCTTCGGATCCCTCTATAGATCTCCTAAAATTCATAAACCTAAGTATCCGTTCCACCCTGTTTTAGCATCGTATAATATGCATAATTTTCAACTTGCCAAATACCTAGCTTCCATCACTAAAGACTTCTCCACATACAGTTTCCAAAATTCATTTAACTTTGTAACCCAATTGCACTCCATCCACCCTAATCATTCCATTATGTGCTCTTTGACATTCAGTCCCTCTTTACATATATCCCTCTTCAGCAAACCATTTATCTTATCAATCATATATTTCCACTCTCGTTCCCATTTTCATAACTTATATCGCAACACATTTTCCACTCCTATTACTTGCTACGTCTGACACTTACTTCATACATCAGGATTCTACATATCGACAAATAGATGGAGTAGCTATGAGCTGCCCTTTGGTTCTCATACTTGCTGATTTTTTTATTTCACATCTTGAAAGAATTTACTTATCTTCTTCAGACCCCACTGCCCTTCCTTCTTTTACAAAAGGTACCTAGATGACAATTTCTGTTTATTTACCTCTGTCCACTCTGCTACTTCTTTTCTTACCGATATTAACTCAATACATCCTAATATAAAGTTTACTATTGAACATTCACTTCATTTGACTCTTTCATTTCTAGACATTCTTATCCCTTCTACTTTTAATCACTTTCTTACATACGTGTATCGTAAACCTGCTTTCTTTCCCTCTATCATTAGCTTTTAGTTCTTCTCTTCTAACTTGGAAAACAAATACTATTTCTACTCTCTTACATCGTCCATTCGGCTTATCATCCTCTTACCCTTTCCTTCACCAAGAGTTAACTGTTACAAAAACTTTTTGACACCCATAATTACCCTTCTAATCTTGTTTCTCAATACATCTTCAACTTTCTCAAAGACAGGTAAGTATCATCGACCTATCACTGTTCTATCTGCTCCTAAAAGTATTGTATATTTTAGCTTCTCATTCCTCAATCAATCTACCAACATAATGACTCGCTCGTACCTTCTATTCATTTTCCACACATTGACTTTAGATTCAGCAATAGCACCTTTTAAGATCTCCTTTTTTTCGCTACAAGTCATCTCTTCCTCCATATAATACTCGCATTTGTGAGCCTCATGGTATTTCCGCTCGCACTTCTTTTAGCCTTTCCTCCCCACCCTTCTGTCTTCCACAACCATTCATTCTTGCCAATCTTTTCCTCTCTTCAAACATTTTTCTGCTCTTTCTTCACACTCTAATTCCAATTCACTCGGCATTCTTGAATCTTTAGATTCATAAATTAAAGCCAGACCTCAATAATAATTTTTCCACTATGCCTTCGCTTGCTACTTTTTTTTAACCTTTTTACTTTTTATTCTTCCCGCTCCCATCATGTCGTCGTCTGCACAATTTACACTTTAGAACGAACGTTTTTTTCTGTTCAACTCTTACATGCTTTTTAATCCTGATTCTTTTAGGCACCTTTGTAAGTGCATACCTCATCTTCGCTTTTTATAGTTTCATTTTTGTATGTCTGTATGTATATGTATATGCATGTGTGCATATATTTTTTTATTTTTTTTATAAAAAGTTCATATCTCACGGACATTGCCCTATTCGAGGAGAGGAACTTTTCTAGATAGTATATACCTAGGATTCCCAAGAGGAATCGAACCGGCGACCTCAAGCACGTGAGTTAATCCACTCTACCGTTTGAGCCATATCTATATATATATATATATATATATATATATATATATATATATATATATATATATATATATATATATATATATATATATATATATATATAATATATATATATATATTTTATTTTATTTAATTTTTTTTTTTTTTTTTGGAGACATATTCAAAAAAAATTCTTTGGAAGAAATAAAATAAATAAAAAAAAGAAATTAAGGTTACGTTTATAGCAGACGATATTATTTTTTTGTGCTTCACTATTCTTTTTTTTATTTATTTATTTATTATTAGTAGATTTAGAACGAGACTGATATAAATCGATATGAACTATTTATTAAGTTTATATGTTAAGGTATTTTTTTTTAATATGGAAGTTTATTTTGAAATTAATATATTATATTAATGTATTGCATTATTTTATGTTAATTATTATTTAGCTTAATTTGTTTAAATAAATGTAAGAGTAGAAAGAACATCATTTTATACTTTTGAAAACTGTTTAGCCTATATTTTTGTCTATAATATTTATTGGTATAAATTAATTTTAAATTAGTTATCCTTAATTAAGAGAAATTGTTACAATATTTTATATATATTTTATAAAACTATATTTTATCTATTGAAAATGAAGATTGCAGAATATTTGAAGATCAAATAAATTACGAAATTTATGAACTACGTAACAAGTGATATATAAGCCGATTTTCCAACGCAGACAAGATGGAGAGAGGAGGCTAGGAGAGTAGATAGACTCTCTTAGGAAGACTGAAGAATAGTTCAATTTCTCCAGCTCTCTATGAAGATGGTTACTTCGAACCATCGATTGGTTAGCTTAAGCCAATCTCATAGCCCATCAAAAGCCTGTATAAGCTTTATTGAAGGCGAAGGTATATAAAGAGTAGATAAATTCTTTGTTGAAAACTTTGTTTCAACATATACCTTCAGATAAATGTAGATTGAACATTTATTCCTTCGGCTAAAAGGAAGCTAAACCTTTTAGTTAGACCTTTTAAAACTTATATACTATTCATATTTAATATATTTTAGTTTGTTAAGCACTTTAAAATTTTAACTTAATATTTTGTAATAAATGACCAGGCCTGAAATTTTGATCGCTTATAACCACGTCTACCATACTGAATTTCCTTTGTATATATTTTTCTTCTCTTGCAAAATAAATTTATTAATTATCGATTATCTTTTAATTAAGTTATATAAACTGGAAATTTGTCTTTTTACTTCATTATTTTTATTCTGTAATGTGGTCTCTACGCTCTTAACATAATACACTAATTTACAATAGGGCGAGAAACCATATATAATAATTTTTACAATATATATATATATATATATATATATATATATATATATATATATATATATATATATATATATATATATATATATATATATATATATATATATATATATATATATATATATATATATATATATATATATATATGTGCGTGTGATTAGTTTTTCTTTTGTTTATTTTTCTCATCCCTCACCTTGCCTTTAAATATCCATTCCCCATTCCCATATCACTATGTAACTGCTTTATTTTTGTAAATATATTTAACGCTATCATACTTTTGTAACCATGTTTTGTTCCTGTAGATGCGTTTTTATGTATGTATCAGTATTTCCATTTTTGCTCAACGGTCACTTTTAACTCAGTTACCCAATTGTCAGATTGTTTTCGTTTGTTTTTGTACTTCCATTGCTTTGCCCACGTTTAACTTTACATATTTTGGTAATTTTCATATATATATTTAACTTAAGTTTCTCATATAATGCTTGTTTAGCAATTTTTCTGAGGGCTCCCATTTATACGTTTATTTTTCATGTGTTCATTTATTGTATTTATATTTTTATTTAGTATTATGTATTTTTACTTTTCTAACTTTATCATTATGTATTTTTACTTTTCTAACTTTATCATGCCATTCCTAATTTTCAAGAAAATTCATGATTGTCAAAAAAAAGCCGAAACGTTAATTTATATTTTTCCTTAAACTTACTGTAATCTATAAAAATTTTACATTATCAACATAAGTTTTGCTCATACATTCATCTTTAGAGTGATTTATAAGTTTTTTTTCGTTACTTTATATTAAAATTAGTGTATTGCAACAAAAAAATTTCAAAATAAAAATACAAGTTGGATATAAAAAATTGTCACGTTTCAAAATAAACAAAATACGCCCAAAACAAAGCGCTATAAAAAAAAATAGCCTGGTGTATATATAATTAAAAAGATTATATATATATATATATATATATATATATATATATATATATATATATATATATATATATATATATATATATATATATATATATATATATATATATATATATATATTCTTTCTTAATCCCTTGTTGAGCTTAAAATCGCATAGTTGCCAGATTTCCACATAGAAACCCATGACAATGCAAATGGACCTGAAGTTGATGACCATCCATTCACAGTTAGTTCTGAAGAAGTGACTCAGTTAAGAGCACGAAAGCTCAACCATTCATTGTGTCTTAATTAACATCTATTAATAAATAATTGTTCAATGCTAAAATAAAAAAAAACTTTTAAAAGTCGAATGTAATTTTTAAGCTCAACAAGGGATTAAGAAAGAATAAAACCTAGATTACGGTAATCTCTAGTAATCTATAAATATATATATATATATATATATATATATATATATATATATATATATATATATATATATATATATATATATATTATTATATATATATATATATATATCCTCTCCCAGGAAGGGTTTTCACCCTGTCAGTGGAACCAGCATCTTTCCCCATCTGCTTGAAGAAGTTCTCCCAGAGCCCTCCAAAAGATCAAGTTCTTCTGCTCGCCGGTCCATGAGTCCTATCCAGACTCTTCAGGTAGGGTTTTCACCCTTTCAGTAGGACCAGCATCGTTCTCAAACCAACCTCCAAACACTCTCTCCCAGGGGTCTTCAAAAGATTGCGCTTCTCCGAGCAATGGTTCCCAATGCTGGTTCTGGAGTAGTTACAAGCCGTTGACAGAGAAATCACAAGGCCGGATGGCTAGTCCTGTCGTCCTTGCATTTAGTTCTCTTCACATGATCCGATCCTGTCGTCGAATATATATATATATATATATATATATATATATATATATATATATATATATATATATATATATATATATATATATATATATATATATATATATATATATATATATATATATATATATATCACTGAGAAGATATTATAGTACTTGAAATTAGAGGTAAATTGTTTAAAACAATTTGTGCAAATGAAAATATACGTAACTAGAATTTTGATCAAACTCAGAATTATTTAAATTTGTTACTTTCGATTAGAGATGCCGAAAAAATTCCGATATATCGATATTGTATACGATAGTATCGAAAAATTTCGATGATATTTTTAAAGCCGATACATCAATATTTTATCCTCAATATCGAATCAACATTTTTTGTTTTCTTCTGGAAATTTCAAGTAGTTTTCTGTTCCTTTATAAAATAAAATTTAAGAAAAATTTGTTATTTTTCATGTGTGAATGTTGGTGACATTTTGTTTGACTCAGGATAGGACAGGAGGTCAGGTCAGATAGTAGAGGCTAATGTATGTGTGATATATATATATATATATATATATATATATATATATATATATATATATATATATATATATATATATATATATATATATATATATATATTACTTTAAATAACATTATTTTTAATTTGTTAAAATTATATTTCAAATGTGTCAGGCTTGTGTCCCTCTTAACTAATTTAAGAGCCTGACACTTTGACCTTAAAAAGCACCTAATTATGTTTAGTTCCAACCTTCCTCAAAAAACACTAAGGAAGAAAATAGTAGCCCAATTGATGTTAATATACGCAAGCTTAAGAAATTATAATCTTTTGAGCTACCTATATAAATGGTTGCATATTTACTTACTACGATATATATTCACCAATTGTATTTGGTTATTCTGTGCAATTTATTCATATTATACTGGCCATTCTTAAAATCTGTCTTACTTCTTTCTATGAGGTTTGCCAATATACTGGGAGTGGAATTCAAGAAGCATACTGTATTTCAGTATACCTACCTATCCTACCATCGTTTGCCTACGTCTGGTAAAGCCTTGCCCTTATTCAGACTGCATTTCTATCAAAGGCTTCTAAATCTTGAAGGAGGTGAAGTAAATGAAGCAAGATATAATCCGGAAACCTAATTTGGTAAGTTTGAAGTGTCAGACTTTTTGTATCATTTCTTGATTGTACATTAAATAAAGGATTCTCACATAGGCAAGGTTCCCAATTTTATATTTATTTCAGTTTGAAAAATCATTAATTGTGGCCACATTTGGCATTTATCCACAAAGCACAAACTGAAGCATTTGAAGTTCTTATTTGCAATGTGAGTTGTAATCAGATTATAGTTTAAATTTCATTAATATTTGCTTTTTATTTAAGACACTGGAAAGACACCCAAAATATTATTTCCATTTTTTCAGTTCTGGGCTGGTTTTGCTGTTTTGATGGAGCTTTGGCTTGGAGTATTCAACCACAATTATGTTTTATTGTTCTATAGTAATTTGAATGTACAGTTTAATGAAATTAAAAGTAATTTTTTTCTTTTCTTTTAATTCATTGGATTCCCATATTTGAGTTATTTTCATTGTCATAAGTCAAATCCCATATTTGAGTTATTTTCATTGTCATAAGTCAAACTTGTAATAACTTGGAGTATTAAGATCTTTTAGTAAATTTTTTGAATATCTGTGATTACTTAAATTATATTTTTTGAATATATATATATATATATATATATATATATATATATATATATATATATATATATATATATATATATATATATATATATATATATATATATATATATATATATATATATATATATATATATACAGTTTCGTCGTTATTGGAGAATAGACAGCTAGTTTATGGGCCTGGAAGAGGGGATAAAATTAAGGATAGGTAGAAATGGTGAAGAAGTCAGAAGCCAAAATAAAAAATAAGAAATGAATCGTATATAAGTAGTCTTCCCAAGTAAATGAAGATACTTAAAATAACCACAACATACAAACAGCTCAGTTCCATTTATTTATGGATTTTTAAGGTAAATTATAGACCATTAAAAAATAAAAAATTTAAAATAATTAAATAGGCTTAAATGAGTTTAACATGTGACCGCTATGGTTTCCTCTGGGAATTGGGACGTTGTGTGGTGTGGGGGAATAAGCTTTATGATCCTTTAAAAAGTCTTTGCATGGCCTTCATTCCCACAAATGAGTTTAAAAAATGGTGTAAAAATAATATATGAAATGCATTATTACATAATTATAATGCATTAGATCATAGTCTATACAATTTCCAAAAATTATACCTTCTCACCAGTGGCTGTGCCATAGAGTTAGTCTAAAGTTAAGGTCGGCGAGGCGAGGCTCGCTCGCTCACTCATATATATATATATATATATATATATATATATATATATATATATATATATATATATATATATATATATATATATATATATATATATATATATATATATACCTGCACAGGGGTCTCTTTCGTGGGTCCCAAAGCTCTGGGGTCGTCTGGCAGCGCGCTAATATCAAACCTTATTATATTTCTTTAAAAAAATCGCAATGCTTAGACCCTTGAAATTATAAACAAGTATAGTACGTTCCATGGATTGTCAAATTATATATTACCCGATTCTCTAACCGCTATAGTTCGATTAAAATAAGCGGCAGAATTGGGAATTCTAAATTTTGCATTCTGGCACACGGACATATTTCATAGCACAATCAGTCTATAATATGGCAAATTGTGCCATACGTTAAGATTAACGAACATCTGGGGTTCCCTTTAACGGCCTATAAGTGTCTAATGGCACGTCACAGATGGATAGGGACTCCAGATCCAGAATGCCACACCCTGGAATAAGATTTAAGCTTTTAAGGCTCTTCAAGTGTACAACTGGTCTCATGTAAGCTTAACTTTAAATATCGCTTAAATAGCCCATACAAATAGATTTCGTCATGCTGTGCCAGAATAAGAAAATCCCAATATGTTAAGAGCTTCCGATCAGGAGATATGGCAACTCAAAAATAAAAAATATCGAAATCAGGTTGCGATTTCTTGCAAATTCTAAATTATCACAGGTAGAGCCAAAATATTTAATAGCTGAATTGTACGTGTCTTTTAGGATTAAGTCACCGTGGATCGTTCCTCTAATTGCTACAGTTGAGATATGAGCCCCCAAAGTTAACAATTTTCAATTGTATGCTCAGAAAGTACGACAAATCACATTGGTGTTTATCGCCCTTTAACTCGAAAACGTTATATATACATGTACTACAGATTTGGAATCAGGGGGTTCCAAATCCTCATGGATTCAAAACTTCAAGCCGATCTATCCATTTATATGGAAGTTTTAGAAACTTAAAAACTTCAACTTTGATCAGAAAATCTAAAAAGTTAACCTAAAATGGTTTCACAGGCTTTACCTGTTAAAACTCAAAAGACTCGACCCATACTAAATTGAAATCGAAATTATCTTTTTGAACTCAAATTTTTCAGGTATATAAGTGCCATATGAGGGTAGACTTTTTTTTCTTCTTTTTAGCATCTTCAGGGAGGTAAGGCAGTAAACATATTTTTGATCACCTA
>SEYY01006369.1:5000-7500 GCA_009176605.1 Armadillidium nasatum | reverse complement strand
AACCGGCGCCCTCGAGCTCGTGAGTCAATCACCCTACCGTTTGAGCTACGGTAGACGGCAATCATGATATGCCACAAGAGCCTGCAATGACATCTTATGCCACTCACTCTTGACCTAAGGACGAAGGATCCTAAAAAAAAAATGTACGAGAAGAAAGCCCCTCCTGAAACATCTCACGACGTGTCCAAAGACAAACATGTTCCTCTTGAGCATCACCCTTTCACAGCCCTAGATCTGATACTCTCTCAAGCCTTCCTTGAAAGAAATTTAGCTACTCAGCTTCCAGTTCTAAACGGGTTACGATTTGATAGAACCATGGGTTATCTTTTGGATAGGTTAAACAACGATAGCTCATCAATATTCCTGTCCAAGTCAGAAATACATGGCTTGGGAAGTTAAGAACATAAGAATGAGTGTAGTTAGGATCCACAAATGCCTGTCTCTATTCAAAATGTCAAGGTCATAAAGTTGCAATGTATGCATCACAGGACGAACTGAACAATTTGGTAGATCAATACCCACCACAGGAAATAGTATCACTGCTCATTGGAACACTTCATGAAAATAACAGCAACTATTTCCTCCAACAAGTTCAGTAGTGATTCGTTTCAACCTCAAGCATTACCCTAATATAAAGGATTAATTAAAGACCCCGAACAATTATTATTAGATTAAATCTCTACAGGGTAAGCCCTAAGAAAAATTCGAGATACAAAAGTCAAAAGGCTCAGAGACATGCGAGAGACGAAAGATCTTCAAGGTTCCCATCTAACACAGAAGGGCAGATTAAAGGGCTTGTATTCCATATAAACTAGTCACGAAATTATCAAATGCGATGCGGAAACTAACAACTCCCTCACAGAATATTTTATAATTAACTTATAAAATAATTAACTTATTTTCTTTAAAGACCCTTTGTAACAGTCTTATGACCCTTTTCTTCGAATCCAGAACCATTAACATAAGGAGTTTTACAGTGGCCAGAATTCATAATAAAGTGAACGCACTTTTCCCTATAAGAGTCATCCCTGCATGGCTGTAACAACGATTGTTTGAAGTCGACTTCAAGCATCCTCTTAATATAAGAGACACAAACCCAATAATCTAACCCGGAGGACAGAACCCCTGATCTTCCAAAACACATGTGAAGAACCACAAATAATCATAGCATAAAGTGAGAGACGATGTTCCCCATATTCAGAATTTGAGGCGCGAAGTCCCCTAAATCAAAGAACAGGGGAGAAGGGTTTCCAATTAATTAAAACCATTAAGCAATTAGCTCCCTGAGAACTTTTATTCCCTTTACAGCCCTCTACGCTGCGACCTTTTTAAAGCTACATATGAAATGGTCTTGCCACACAGATCTTTTTCCTCCCCCTCATATATATATATATATATATATATATATATATATATATATATATATATATATATATATATATATATATATATATATATATATATATAATTAACCTCTATTTACGTAAGTTCTACTGTAATCCAAGACAATTATGGCAGAATTCATGGTAAGACTACTTCAACTAGAAACCAGAAGACTGTTTCTTTGAAGGGAACAGAGACCAGAATCAATTAAAAGTAGATTTTGAAATTTTTATTAAACAACCCTGAAGTTGCAAACGCAAAGTGAGAAAATAGCAACACAGGAATGCTATTCTCGAGCTTGAAATAGCAGACAAGTACAGTATATGAAAGTTTAAAACAGACTGAACCAAAGAGGGCTTGTTGGAGAGACTACAAAAAAAAAAAAAAATGATGAAATAGGTGTGTCTACAGAATTGAGAGAATTTATATTTTTTTTAAGTAAAATTTTTTTCTTAAAAAAAATTTTTTTTCCTGAGGAAAATAAAAGGAAAGATTTTAATATTTATCCTTACCATGAAAATTTCCATCACCAATATATATATGAGATGAACTCATCTCCGGATTCCTTATAACTAAATTTGTTTTTATTTTATTGTAAATGTATTTTAATAGATTTCATAAATTGAATATTAAATTTATGAAATCTATTAAAATATTTTAAATAAAATAAAACAAATTTTTTATAAGGAATCTGGAGATGAGTTCATATATATATATATATATATATATATATATTATATATATATATATATATATATATATATATATATATATTTATATTATATATATTTAATTATATATATATATATATACCTTTTTTTTACCTCTACCCCCTGACCACCCCCTGTTGAGGCGGCCACACTTCGCTAATGAAGCTTCCGCCGCAGTCGGTCTCGTCCAGAGATCTTTCAAAGAAGTGATGCCCCAGAAGATTTTGGGGCGACAGTTGGAGGGACAGTTAAAAGAAAGTGTTTTACGGTCTCCGGGGCCCTTTTGCATCTGGTACAAGTGGAAGATGTTGCCTGGTTTAGATTGAAATTGTGTTTGTAATCTTGTAAGTTTGGGTGGTGCCCGCATCTCAATCTTGCTAGTGAGATTTGTAAGTGTCTTGGGAGGT
>SEYY01006368.1:25000-29908 GCA_009176605.1 Armadillidium nasatum | reverse complement strand
ATTCCTTCCCAAGATTTAAGTGAGTGTGTCTCTAAGCCAGCTCCGTCCCTCGTTCAACTTTTCTCTCTATGCCTCAATACTAATACTTTCCTCTTCACACACACATACTAATATATATATATGTAAAAGATAAATATGCATTCTCTAATACTTTCACCTTAGCTACAACTTTCTCTCTCAAACACAAGCATGCATCCACATAAGCTCATTTACTCTGCAGGATCAGGCATCTAACCTACTCGACTAAGACATTTAATCATAAACTAGTAATAGCCATACTCAGCTAAATAAAAAGACAGGCGAATGTAAGTACATTTTTATACACATTGCTCATCTGTTTCAAAAGTTTATGCAAAATAAGTTTATTTAGAGATAAATAATTAAAAATGCTGATTTCGTTTAACTTTTAAAATAAATTAAGAAATTATTAAGAACAAGGTTTCCACTGAATTTTTTTATATTTTAATAAATTTTATTTAAAAATTATAAATTAATATTCAAAAACATTTTATTTATATAAAACTATGTATTTTTATATTCGCAATAAGTAATATTATCATTATGTAGTATTGATTTTCCTGAAAAAACTAATTTAACAACATAATACTATAAATATATATAATTTCACTATATAATATTATCACACTTTACTATGCATACCAAAATCCGATCATCCGAGCTTCAAGCAACCAGGATATAAACTGACGATTTTTACCAAATCACCGAGGTTTATTATTACAAAGCACTACGAAATACAAACTAACATCAAAAGTTATCAAACTATATCTCTTCGTACGCTAAGTTCTCTTTATCCTATTTTGTCTCCCTATTCCTTATATCCGTCTTTATAGAAGCACGTGTCCTCACCAGCACTCATCATAACCCACTAGTCATTTTTATATAAATTACATTTATTTTGCTTTCTTTTAACTTTACAGGTATTTACATTTTACATTTACATTTTCACCTTTTTCTTGACATCGATGATGAAACATACACGCATTGTGTTCAATATTAATGTCCCATCCATCTCACCTTCACACAATCTTTATTATTATTATTATTATTATTATTATTATTATTATTATTATTATTATATTATTTTATTATTATTATTATTTTACTTTTCGCTTTTCATTCTCTGAAAATTTTATTTTTTTCTATCACAAAATCATGTCATTCGTCAATTAACCAAAAAAAAAAAAAAAAACAGACTCCATCTTTCTTCTTACATTAATTTCTCTTCACACTATTTTCTTACCGTAATCTTTATGTAGGGATCAATAATGCAAGCGGAACCAGTAATCACTAAGTTTAGAATATACATTCTATCAAGCTCTTTTAACCAATGTTCAGCTCTCTCTCTCTCTCTCTCTCTCTCTCTCTCTCCATTTCACCTTATCACACACTTTCGATTATTTGTTATAACTAACCCATCACATGCATGCTGTTTCTCTGCTGAAATTAGCCAGGTTGAAATACTTTCATTTGCTTTCCATGACAGTATTTCACTATCATATAAAAATTTCTGGTATCTACAAGTAATATATAGGATACTTAGATCGAGATGCTTCCTAGATACATCTTTATGAGGCATCACTGTATTCACTTCATTTAAGGCATCCACTAATTAAACTCTAACAGTAAATCGCTTTCTTAAGTTAGCAATAAGTCAGCAATTCAATCACCAATATTGAGGTTTCTAACCATATCATACATACGAATCCTCACATTTCACAAATCTACTTAACATATATGCTACATTAGTAGTATCAAGCTTTACAAACTAATAACTCATTTATTCACTGTCGAGCAACACCAGCATTAAATATAACTAGTTCGTAAAACTTTGTAATTTCCTCAGTGTGTCTATTTTCTTAATTTTGGACTCTTTATAAAATAAATTAACACTGTTTAGAACTTTGAAATATTTATTTTATTAACAATTTTTTAAAAATATTTTTTATTAAAAATTTTTAAAATATTTATTTTTATTTCTTTTTTTAAAATATTTAAAAATATATTTTTATAAAATATTTTACTGTCAATGTATGTACGTTTACTTTTTATATTTTACAAAAAATATTTAACATTACTTATAACTTTGGCATATTCTTAAAATTATTTATTTAATAAAAGATATTTTACTATATCTTTTAACTTCATTTTTATGATTATATCCGTACCAATATATTAAAAAAATCGAAGCATTATATTATGATTATATCCTTACCAATATATAAAAAAAATCGAAGCATTTAGGTATTAATAGCCATATTCATTACATTCACAGGTCCATTTACAACTATACACAGCTATATAAGCATTTACGCTAGAAAAAAATAAGTGAATTACACTTCATAAACAACATCTCCTCAACTTTAAAAACAGTTTTCAAATATCTTACATTATATTCTAAGCTACACATTCTAATGTAAAGTATCTTCAGCGAAATCAAACAATTGAAAAAAAAAAATTCAGATATATACATTTTCAGACACTGTAAAATGTCCGGATGGTTATTTCCTAAGCAATAAGTAATATCCTTATATCTTGCCTTACAAAATGAATACGTTTAAACTTAACGTAAAGATTTTAATATTAATTACATCCTATAACACATGAGCAAACACACTTTCATTGAAACAACCTACCAAATGATAAGTAAATACATACATATTATAAACATATAGGTTTGATTTTACTAAAATAAAAATCTTTCCATAGTGTTTTATAATTAGCAACCCCTCCAATTAACCTAACCATGCCTAACTACCCATCCTTTTTCTAACATTTTCAAGCTAACATATTCTAACCTTGACCTAGTTTGTTTTGTAACCTCATCTTTCTTTAACATTAGACTGTACATCTGACATTAAGTTTCTCTTTACAAACCTTTACAGTTACATTTAAACTGATTGAGAATATTAATATTATATTATGATGTCAAATAACAAGGACAGTTTCACTAATATAACCTAATCAAGCCATTGCTAACCATACTCAACATAATCAATAAACCTTTCCTGACGCAACTTCAACTAATCTAACAATTGCCTTACCAGCCATTACCTATCATTCAAATACGATACAAATATTTTATATTAAGGATGAAAATACAATTATTTTCGTGTTTTTTTTTATGTCACAAATTGTATTTTTCATTATCATTAATAACTATTTTAACCATTTTTAATTCTCTCGATTATCCTCTCTTATATAGCAATTTACAGGAAATTTAAAATTATAAATGCAATGATACATTGTATACCAACATATATCACGTTGAAAGGACGTGATTTTACTAAAAATTCAAATAATTTTGAAAGTTATCTATATGTTTCGACATGAAAGCGTAGTATATAGAGTTGATATTGCTCAACATGTTTCACAAAACATAGGAAACATGTTTTTCCATATAATATAAAAAAAATTTAGCTTCACATCTTTAGTTTATGTTTCACGAAACACACATTTTCATAAAGTTTTATTTTCCAACTAATAGCATCTAATCATACCAATCCTAACAATAGGCAACCTAACTAATTAATAGATGCACACATAACAAATTTAACCTCAACTAACCCATCCATGCCTAACCACCCATTCTTTTTTCTTACATTTTTCAAATCAACATAACCGAACCTTGCCAAAATTTATTATTGAAACCATCTTTTTTTTATTTTAAATCAGATTGCATGGCTCATTAAGTTTCTCTTAGCTATCCAACACAGCTACATTTAACATAAATAATTAATATATTATTATTATTATTATTATTATTATTATTATTATTATTATTATTATTATTATTATTATTATTATGTTTATTTTATGATGTTAACATATCAATGACGGTTTCACTTATACAACTTAATCATACCATTCCTAAACATACCCAACCTAAGCAATCAATGTAAGAAATTAAACCTTTCCTAACGTAACAACTAACCTAACAATTACTTATCCATCATACAAATACGGTTAACATGTCTCATAGTATATTTACCATTAGCGCTAGCTTCTCATGAACTAGCTCCTTTACGACTTTACAACTTTGAAAAACTGCAAACCCTATGTAAATTAATCACATTCTAAAGTAAACATATCTCGTTCATAGGGTTTTCTTCCTTTTTTTCGAACATTACCAATCTAACATAACATAAACTTGTCTTAGTCTGTCTTCATAACCTCTTCTTTATTTAAAATTTGGATATACTCAGACATTAGGTTTCTCTTAATCCACTGCAGTTATATTTAACCTTGTGGAGAATATTATAATTATTTTGTCTCAAAATAACAATGGTTCGTCTCTTGTTGTAACAACCACTCTTTCCATCGTCTCCTCATGTTACATTTTTTTCCGAACATTTCCAAACAACATATCCTAACCTATTCATAGTGCAGCATGTCCTTGGTGTTTCATCTTTCATTAATAAAGTTAGCTGTAGCTCATTTCATGAAGATCTGTTATTTTTTCAATATGTATCTTGGTAAGTTTTTCATGATTTTATTGAAATCTATATATATTATATATATATTATCTATATAATTATATATATATATATATATTATATATTATATATGTATATATATTATAATATATATATATATATATATATATCTAGAGGCCTACCAAACCTCCACCAGCGAAGGCGTTTGAAGGTATGTAAGTCATTATAAATTGGGAAAATAGATGAAGGGAGTATTTTCCAGACTTTACCAGTAGAGTACATGTAAGATTGAGCATAACGGTTAAGTCTGGAGTCAGCGAATTGGACAGAGAATGGGTGAGACTGTGTAGAAAGACGTTTCGAACGAGCTCTTCTCAAAGGAGGAGGTATGCGAAGAGAGTTCAGAAGAGCAGTGTCCGTTGTAATAGCGATAGTAAAGAGAAAGTGACGCAAC
>SEYY01006368.1:0-5000 GCA_009176605.1 Armadillidium nasatum | reverse complement strand
CCCTTTTCTATAAGTACTACAATGACAGGTGCTCGAGGGAATTGGCCTCCCGCATTCCTCCACCGTTGCAAAGCCCTCGTTGCACAAGGGGTGCCCTGCTTTCACATGAATTTTGTGTTGTTGTAGGAAACCCCAGGCTAGCCCGTTGTGGTGCCTCCTTCTTTCCAGCCACCTCTGTTCTGTGGAACTCTCTACCTTCATTTTTTTTCTCCTGTATTTAATCTTCCACTCTTCAAGGCTTCTGTTTGTGCCCACCTGAGGGATGTGCGCTAGGTGTGTGCTTGAGTGAGTTTTTCTTCACTTTGTGTGTGCCCCCTCCTTGAAAAAGGCTCTGCCCGTGATTATAATAATATATATATATATATATATATATATATATATATATATATATATATATATATATATATATATATATATATAGTATATAGAAGAGAGAGAGAGAGAGAGAGAGAGAAGACATGAAACATGACAGGAAGGTAATTAAATGTACAATGTCATCTTACCGGAAAAATGTAGGTGAAACGTTTTATGTTATATGAATGCATTTTCATATTGCGATATATATATATATATATAATATATATATATATATATATAATATATATATATATATATATATAATATATATATATATAAGGCCTTTGGTATTCTATAGGGGGCAATAAATGAATTTGTAATGTAATGGTTAAATTGGTAATGTTATCTGATAATTAGGTAAAGAAAAATATGAATAGAAAAAAAATTAGAAGTGAAAAGATTACCCGTTCATGCCGAACCCTAACCCTTGCAGCATTAGAAATCTTAGTCATAGTAAAGACCACTCTATAGACCCTAATCATTTCTCCATCATCACACAAACATTATAAATGCTTTATCATGTAAGAAATGATAATTACTCGACTTAAAAATACTAGAATCCTTTCACATTTCCATTCTCAAGTCGTAACCTAACAATGATGCCGGTCCTTTTCTAAATCCTAATCTAAATGTGTTGATCCTGTTCTGGTTAGAAAAAGTGCTCTCTGTTGTTAATTTAACATTTATATCTTGCAAAATGTTTTAACTTGGAAGATTTATAAAATACTAAATAACTTTAAGATACTGATGATGGGAAAAGAAATTCCGAAAGTCTTTAAATATTAGTGTTTTGAATAATAAAACAACTGATTTTTAAGAATTTTTTTATCGGCATTATGTTCTGAGCTTTTGTGCTACTTTCATTATAAAGACCAGATTCTCAAAAAATAGAAATTTACATATATATATATATATATATATATATTATATATATATATATATATATATATATATATATAATATATATATATATATATATATATATATATATATATATATATATATATATATATATATATATATATATATATATATATATATATATATATATATATATATATATATATATAACAGCAATGGAAACATTTATTATTCCATGCGGGTCCGAAGCCCAGATAAAAGAGGAGGGTTCCTTGAAGGCCTAGCTAGCCAGTGAGTAAAATATGCCTTTGCCTTGCCTTGGAAAACTGACAGATTCAAAGAAGACAAACCTTTAGCCGAAAACTAAACTTGAACTCGACTACTCAAAAATTAAGATGCAGTAGCTTGAATATCGCAACTTACAGGGACAAAGAAGAGGAGATTATGGATGTTATGAAGGAGAAGAAGATATTCATCGTGGATCTGGCTGGGACGAGAATCGCGGATAAAGAGAGAGATATAGACCTTGGAGGAGGTACATCTAATGTATTCAGGTATTTGGGAGGAGATTGTAAACATGGAGTCGCTATGATAATATGGCCTAAATTGTCACTTTTTATTCAGGATGTTCGTTTGATCAGTGAGAGTTGATGGTATGCGCGATGAAATTAGGGAACTTGAAATTTCGACTACTTCAGGTGTACGCAAAGCACCAAAATTATCAGCAGTAAGAGAAGAATTCTTATGGAAAGTTTGGAGGTAGCGTATAGACAGGATGTGAGAACTTTATCTCTGACGATGTAAGGTTTTAACGCAAGAGTAGGGAGAGAGAGAGAGAGAGAGAGAGAGAGAGAGAGAGAGAGAGAGAGAGAGAGAGAGAGAGAGAGAGAGAGAGAGAGAGAGAGAGAGAGAGAGAGAGAGAGAGAGAGAGAGAGCAGGAGTTGAAGAAGTTTTAGAACCTTTAAGGGAAGAAGTGAATAATATAGAAGGAGAAAGACTGATAGACCTGTGCGTTAGAAACAACCTGAAAATAATGAATGCTTTCTGTCAGCATAGAGAGTTTCATATATATACAAGATACAGATGGTGTTAGGAAGCTTTGATTAGAAATCAATAATATATTACTTTTTCTCATCAGATAAGAGAATCTATTGTGTCCTTAGATTCAGACTAGAGATGGACCGAATTTCAATTTTCAATATTCGCGAATGCACATGCGAATGGGAATGCGAATATATATTTTTTAATATTCGCGAATGCGAATTCGAATATTATTGTTTATGATATCACGTCCTTTTCAATATTAAACAGAAATATTATTAAATGTTTTATAAGAGTTTTGCCATTAAAATTTTGATAATTAATTAAAATCTATTGAATTTTTAATGTTTTCAGAATACTGGACGAGGACCCACTCTTACGTGTATCTCACGACCTCTTTATCCTTCTTCCGTCCTTGGAAAGATTTCTGCTATTTATATAAACAAAGTTAAATATATTATTAATTTGTAAAATTTATTACCGGAAGTTAAACTTTAAATAAAATAATTTCTCAGCTCTTTCAGGAGATAGTTTGCTTCTTTCCTCGTCATAAATCATACCAGCACCGCTAAAGAGGCGCTGTCTGCCAACACTTGATGATTGGATATGCATTATCCAATATAGGATCTTGCCAAATGTGCAAGTTCAGGGTACTTGTCCGGATTTATCCTCCACCATTCTAGTGGATCTTCGTCAATATTGATACGCTTTTCTTTGAGATACAGGTCTGCAATGTTTGATGACTGCTTAGAGAGCTCTTCTTCTTCGTCATCACTACTAGAAGTTAATATTGACTTCATTATTTCACTGATAAATAAATCTATTGAAGATTTTGAATCAACTTTTAATGACATTTAAAAAAGTTTCCAAATAATATTCAACTTATAAAATCTACTAAAATACATTTACAATAAAATAAAACAAATTCAGTTTTAAGGAATCTGGAGATGAGTTCATCTCATTAAATGTATTACTAATTTATGACTTTGACCTTTTTCATACTTTCTTTTTTAAATACAAGTCAAGAACTGAAAAACTTTGTTTTGTACCTCGGATCGAGAAACGTTAATATTGTAAACAAATAATCATTTTCCGTAAAACCCAAACGTTTGTCAATTTCTTTTATATGAAATCATTCATTTCTCTTGTTTCTTGAGTATCTTTGTCTGATAATGGAATTAATTCAAAGATTTTCATTGCTAGACTTTTTTAAAGTTATTCGCAAACATTCGTTATTGAAAATGCGAATGAAAATGTGAATGCGGATGCGAATGCAAAATAATTGCAAATGCGAATATAAAGCGAATATTGGAAATCATTCTGAATATTCGCATATGAGAATGCCAATGCGAATATTCGGTCCACATCTAATTCAGACCATTGTATGATAGTTGCAAAAATTAAGATAAAAAACTTTAGAAAACAGCCACTAAATAAAAGATAAATTATAAAAACAAAAAGGATTAAAGTGCAGAATATAAGAGCTGAATATGAAGACAAAATGAACGAAAAGATGAGCGAGCTAAAGGATAGAAGAGAGGAAACATGGACAGAGATTGAGAGATGTTTAACAGAGTGTCAGTAAAGGTGTTGAGAGAAGAATGGAAGGGTGGTGAAAGAAAAAGACACACCTTGGTGGATAAAGGAAGCGAAGAGAGCAATAAAACAGAAGATCAAACAGATGAGGGAATGGTTGAGAAGGATAACTCCATAATCTAGAATGGAGTATGTGCTGGCCAGAAATGAAGTAAAAGCAGTGAAGAGAAGAGCTGGGAAGGAGAGCTGGAGAATATTGGGGAAGTAGTTGGCGGAATATCTCAGAGGGAATAGGTTCTTGATATATGGACTGGCAAAATCATGCGAAAAGATTAAACTAAAGTGGATAACATAAAAAATGCTGAATGTGGAACAGGAAGGATGAAAATCAGGAGAGAAGGGAAGGGATGTTTCAGGAAATGATTGAGGAGGAAGAGGAATTCACTAGGGAGTAGTTTGAGTTAGCGTTTGCCGAAATGAAAAATTGTAAATTTCCAGGTGAGGATGGAATAGGGATAGATCTGATAAAAAAATGCAGACGAACAAACTAAAACTTATATATTGCAAATACTGAACATGTATTGGTGTAGGGGTTAAATTCCGGACAAAATGGAGACAGTAATAATTACTTTATATAAAGACAAAGGAGATTCTGGCATATGTTCATATTACAGGGGTATATTATTAAGAAACCATATAGTAAAGATTTCTGAAAGAATGATCGAAAAGAGTTTGAGGGAAAGAATTTAGATACAGCTGGGTGATGAGCGATATGGTTATAGACAAAGTAGAGTAACAACGTATCTTATCTTCGTTTTGAGACATATGGTGTAGTTGAGAAGACTTGCGAATATGACATCAGAGTAAATGTAGTTTTTTATAGATTTGCAGAAGGTTTTTGATTATATACCTTAAAGATATTTGTTAAGATGTTTGGAAAGAAATTACGAAATATTAGATATTGAGAGCTATCAAGAGTCTGTACGAGTTCTGTTCATGCACAGTATGTACTGGACTCTAAAATGAATGATGGCTTGAAGTGAAAACATGGATGAAACAAGGTCACCTGTGTTGTTAGTTGCTTACTTAGACAAAATTACCCAGAAATTTCAGTAGTGAGAAGGAGAAGCCGATCATGGTATTTTTGAACAAGCAGACAATATTGCATTCTGGAGTGTTGATAGAGAAGATGTAGAGACAGGGCT
>SEYY01006367.1:12500-17500 GCA_009176605.1 Armadillidium nasatum | reverse complement strand
GAACTGTTGTAGATGGCCACCGTTCTTCCTTCAAAATATATTAATAGTGGTGTTCCTCAGGATCTATCCTATCTCCAACTCGTTTTCTATTTTTCATTAATGACCTTTTCTCTATTACTTCATCTCCTATCCACTCCTTTACCGATGACTCAACTCTTCATTACTCCTTTCAGTTTGAAAGACGCCCCTCCCAACAACAGTTAATTGACGCAAGAAGGGTGGCCTTGGAGCAACTTACCTCTGATCTTTCTCGTATTTCAAATTGAGGCTGTGAAAACATGGTTATTTTCAATGCCTCAATAACTCAGTTTCTCCATCTCTCTACTCGACACACTCTTCCACACACTGATATTTTCTTCGAAAACACACAACTCAAACCTCATCCCTTCTTAAATCTTTTTTTTCTCTCTTTCTTAAACAAGATTCAAAAGGTTGGGTTTTCTGAGGGTTAGAATTTTTTCACGCCACCCTAGTTGCTTGCTCTTTTATTGGGGTGTTATTCACTTCTGAATGGAGTATGCCTCACACATCTGGAATGGCTCCACTCATAAAGCTCTTCTCGAAAAGATCTTAGCAGCTCCTTCTCTTTCACTAACTCTAGGCAGTCTCTTTCTACCCGTCGAATTATTGTGTCTCTCTCTTTATACTAGCGCTATTATAAGTGACACTGCTCTTCAGAACTCTCAGTCGCAAACTTCCTCCATTGAGCAGGACTCGTGCAACACGTCTCACTACACAGGCTCATCCTTTCTCTGCTCAGCTCTCTGACCTGAGACTTAACCTCTACGCTCATTCTTTCATTTACTCTACTGATAAAGTCTGGAACCCCTTCCCTTTATCTATTTTTCCAACTTCCTTTGTCATACACACCTTCAAACGCCGTGTATCGAGACATGCCGGCATTTAACTCTACTCCGATTTGGTATTAACCCAACTTTATTAGAAATTGATATGCCACAATCCTTTGACCACCTGAGGAGACATGATATATATATATATATATATATTATATATATATATATATATATATATATATATATATATATATATATATATATATATATATATATATATATATATAATATATAATTATTTTTTAAAAAAGAAAATGATTAAAATCCATTTATATATTATTATTAAATTTTGTATTATTATTATTATTATTATTATTATTATTATTATTATTATTATTATTATTATTATTATTATTATTATTATTATTATTTATTATTATTTTATTATTATATTATTATTATTATTTTATTATTATTTTATTATTATTATTATTTTTTATTATTATTATTATTAATTATTTTATTATTATTATTATTATTATTATTATTATTATTATTATTATTATTATTATTATTATTATTATTATTATTATTATTATAAAAAAAAGCGATTTAAAAAAAAAATGTAATCTTAAAATACTTTTCGAAAAACTTTTTAAATTGAATATACTTTTAACATAAATATACTTTTACTACTACTAATACTACCACTACTACTACTGATATTTTTAATTATTCTTCTGCCTTTTCTCTTTCTTTGCACATAAATAGGGAACAAAAGCTTTTAAACTCGTAAATAAGTGAACCATCTGTTCTTTTACTAACTTTTTCTCAAGTATTTGTTTCAATCACATACATACATTTACATAAATGCATATACACACAGGTATATATATATATATATATATTATATATATATATATATATATATATATATATATATATATATATATATATATATATATATATATATATATATATATATATATATATATATATATATATATATATATATATATATATAAAGTTGTGAGGCACGCACTTTCGGCAGGAAAAAAAAATTGCATTTCGGCCTTTGATTTGCAAGTACGAATCTAGTTCGACCAGTTCAACCTCACGCTCTTTCCTGGCACCGTTTTGGGGGTTCAATTCATCGAAAATGGACACAAGTCGGGGGATGGGGTCCATGGGTAACCCCGTGAAGCCCCCAAAATCGATGACAGAAGGTTATCTGAGCTCGAGGTATTGCTACGTTCACCTCACTCTCTTTCCTGACCCTTTTTTTGAGGTTCAATCAGGCTGGATTTGGTCTGAATCGGAGAAAAGGGTCCGTGAGGGATCCGTGAACCAACATAAAAAGGTCATAAACGTACCTGAGAATGCAACATTGCTCGCAGTTGAAGAAAATAGCAACTTTTTTCTGCCAAAAGTACGTACCTTCTACTATATATATATATATATTATATATATATATATATATATATATATATATATATATATATATATATTATATATATATAATATATATATATATGTGTGTGTGTGTGTGTGTGTGTGTGTCAATTCTGGTCTGGAACACCCTTTACCCACCTTATCATTCCCACCTCTAACCTGAATACTTATTTTTGAACCCAGTGTGTAAGAGCAAATAAACGTAAAATTCTTCGTGGGAATAAATGCAAAATTAGAAATACTGTAGAGAGAATCTGTAACTACTTTATAATGAAAACGATTAATCATAAAAGGAAATACAAAAACCAAATTGAAATTCATCTCACTGATAGTGGAATCAGTAAGAATAATAAAAGTTTCTAATATTTAATCATAACCTAAATAATAGGAAAAAGCGTTAGTCAAATTGAAAAAAAAAATAAAATAAAATAAAATAAAATAAAAAAATTATAGAGAGATGTTGGCAAAAGCTTCTTAAAAAAAAAAAACTTCTTGGAGAACTAACTACCTCTTTAAGTGATGAATTCTTTGAAATTATATATATATATATTATATATATATATATATATATATATATATATATATTATATATATATATATATATATATATATATATATATATATATATATTATATTATTATATTAAAATTACACTAAACAGTATAAGGCAAATGTTTTTTTCTGCTTATCAAGCTGGACCTGATGAGGGCCCTGTGTCCCGGGGCTGAAACGTTGTCCTTATTGTGTTTTAGTGGTTTTAATGTTTACATAAAAAAGCGTTATTTTAGTTTTCTGATTGATATATATATATATATATATATATATATATATATATATATATATATATTATATATATATATATATATATATATATATATATATATCATTAAATCGGAAGATGTGTAAAATATTTAAGCTACTGTTTCACCTCAACCTGTTAAAAAAATAAAAAAGTTTATTTTTCTTTCGTGGAGAAAATCAAGCGAGTTTTTCTAATTAAATAAAAAACAAAACAAAAAAAAAACAAAAAAAAAAAAACAATGAACGTCAATTACTTAAGTTGATCCTTCAAGTCAGATCGATTTAATATAAAGTTTTGCAGCATCCCTTCTTTTACCCTTCCCCCACTCAAATTCTTTCCACCCTACTCTAATTTACTTATTTATATTATATATTTGAGCAATACGAACTCTTGAATATTCTTTTAAAAATTGAGAAAATTGCGCTAAAGCATAAAATTATTTCATTTTAAAAAAGCTCGCATAAATTTTAAATTATTCGTAAAAATGTTTTAAATTATTATCATCGTTTTCAAACATGTAAATTATCTTCCTACGAGTAGTTTTAGACTTATTATTTTCCTATGTATACGGTTTACATGTGACTATGTGATATATTTCTGTGTGTATATATATAAAACCTTTCATAATAAAAAGGGTAACGAAGGGTGGAGTCGTAGACATGTGTGTGTGGATACGTATTTCGAAGTGGAAAAGAAATCATTGGTTAAATAGGAAAATAAAAATATTACACAGCGTTTTTCAACAAGGGGTTTGTGATCACATATATAGTATGCCACAGTGGGTCACAAAATTGGGGTTTTAGTGGGTCTCAAAATTGGGGTTTCAGTGGGTCACATATTTGCAGTTGGTCGCAAAATTGGGGTTTCGGTGTGTCACAAAACTGGGGCTTCAATGGGTCACAAAATTGGGGTTTCAGTGGGTCTCATATTTGCAGTGGGTCACAAAATTGGGGTTTGCAGTGGGTCACTAAATTCGGGTTGCAGTGGGTCAATTGCAGTGGGTCACAAAAAAAAATTAAGCACTTAATGTACGAAAAAATTTCGAACTTTTAAAAGTTTTTTTTTCGAATGTATTTTAAAAACATGAACTAAACTAATTTGTTTTCAAAAACACTGATTGTACTGAATATTTTAATTTTATTAATAAACCGTGAGCCAAATACCTCAGTCTACACTTATTGAATTTTACATCTGTCTGGCATGACATTTATTATTCAGTCGTACAATAAATATCCCAGTCTGTACTTTTGAATGTGGCAATTAGGGTGTCGTGAGGTTAATTGACTTTATATATATATTTTTTTTTGAGGGAGTCAAGAGGCTTAAAAGATTGAGAAATGCTGAAATAACAGAACCTTAAAGAACACCACTATTGATGGGCTTAAAGGATAAACAGTGACCAAATACAACGAATAATATAGATTCATAGAAAGAGATCGGAAAGAAAATCAGAGAAAAAGATAATTCACGAAAACAGGAAATTTGGAATTCTTTGTGTCAGACTGTAGAAGCTTCCTATGTTCTCAAGATCTCAGTATAAGGTTCACTAAGATAATTAACTGAAGAAGACGAAGAAACAGAAGGAAAGATCACTAGCAGATCTTTCATATCAAAAGTCACACACATAATCTGAGATAAGATTTGGTTCAAGGTGTTTTCAAAACAAAATAAATAAAGGGAGGACACAGACAATGGGAAGGATTATATCGGTACGACTGTGGTTTCATAACTGAGAAAGAAGAACACACTTCCTTTCTCTCATGGTTGAACTAGAGAAAGACAAGAAGAAAATATCAGAGTTGAGAAGCAGAGACGAAAGAATTTACCAATTAAGGAAAAAGTGCTTGTATAATATATATATATATATATATATATATATATATATTTATATTTATATATATATATAATATATATATATTATTATATATATATATATATATATATTATATATA
>SEYY01006366.1:57500-60000 GCA_009176605.1 Armadillidium nasatum | reverse complement strand
TACCAATGACTCCACCCTTCATCATTTATTTCAATTTGAAAGACAATCCTCCCAACAGCAGTTAATTGACGCAAAAAGGGTAACCTTGGATCAACTGACCTCTGATCTTTCTCGTATTTCAAATTGGGACAGGGAAAACATAGTCGTTTTCAATTCCTCAAAAACTCAGTTGACCCATCCTTCTACTCGACAGAACTTTCCACACAACAAAAATATTCTTCGAAAACACATGCACAACACAAAACCTTTCCTCTACCTCAAAATATTCTTGGTAGGATTTACTTTTTCTGAAAAAATCCCTTTCCTTCTCACCAAATATATATCCATGAGTTTAGGATGTTTTGAATTTTTTTTCAGTAATTGCTTCACATCACCCCAATGTTGCTCTCTTATAGGGGTATTGTTCGCTCTTGTATGGAAGAACGCCTCACACATCTGGGGTAGTTCCATTCATACAGCTCTCCTTGAAAAACTGTTTGTTTGCAGAGACCAAAAATTGGTTGTTGTAACCAAATTTTTAGTCGATATAGAGCACTATAAATTTTGGTTAGTATAACAAAAGTATTTTTGTTACCATAACGAAAATAATTTGATATCCACAACTAAAAATATTGTACCAGTAACCAAATTTTAATTGACGTTACAAAAATTTAGTCAAAAAAATTGGTTGTGATTACCAAGACTTTCATAACTAAATTGATTTTAGTTATTGGGAGCAAACTCTTTACCCAAATTGCCGTTATACTAACAAAGTATTGGTTTATCATTCCCAATCAACTTGTTGCAATATCCAAAAAAATTATTGGACTTTATTAGGAATCTAAATGGGAATCTGGGAATTTGGTAATATCAACCAAAAATGATGTTATCTCAACAAATTTGGTTAATTTTTGTCAATTTTTTACAGTAATGAAAATTTTCGCTCCCTTAACAAAAATTTAGTTAAAAAAAATCTTAACCAAAAAAATTTGTTTACCATAAACAAACAGTTTTTTTCAGTGTAGGATTTTTGTCATATAAACTCTTCCGCTCTCACAATTTCTCTGCAGTTTCTTTCTGCCAGTCGAATTGTTGAGTCACTTCCTTTATAAAATCTCTATTACATTAGCACTGCTCTTCTGAACTTTCTTGTCGCATAACTCATCCACTGAGAAAGGCTCGTGAGAAACGCTTTTCTACTCAGTCCCATCGTTTCTCTGTTTAATTCTCTGACCCCAGACTTAACCGCTATGTTCGATTTTAGATGTATTTTACTAGTAAAGTCTGGAACACACTCCCTTTATCTGTTTTTGCAACTTCCTTTGACTTATACACACTTTCAAACGCTGTGTATCAAGGCATGTCTTCCTTTTACTTGATAGGATTTCTGCAATTTCCAAAACTGTGTAGAAATTTAGTAGGCCTTTGATCAACTTTCTGTTATCTGAGGAGTTTTGAGCTTCTTGATCCACTCATACACATTTCCACGCTGTAAAATAATGCCTCCGTATTTCTTTGAGAGTCTTCGATGAATTTCACTGTCCAACAAAACCTCAGACCACAAAGATAGGATAACTGATCTCTGCTCTTCCTTCGTGCACATTACTAAAGGCGCGATCATGCTTTCGCAGTAACACCAACGAGAACACTGAAACGATCAGAGTCAAATCTGAGTCACTTTATCACAGGAGTACCACTTTTCAGATTGCAAACACTCAACTTGACGAAAGTTATGAGGGAGGTGCTATTAAGCTTTAACTTCATATATATATATATATATATATATATATATATATATATATATATATATATATATATATATATATATATATATATATATATATATATATATATATATATATATATATATATATATATATATATATATATATATATATATATATATATATATATATATATATATATATATATATATATATATATATATATATATATATATATATATATATATATATATATATATATATATATATATGAAGATAAGCGTTATAAGATTTGAAATTTTCGTGTAATTTTTTTCTACTAATAAGGAAATAGAGAGAGAGAGAGAGAGAGAGAGAGAGAGAGAGAGAGAGAGAGAGAGAGAGAGAGAGAGAGAGAGAGAGAGAGAGAGAGAGAGAGAGAGAGAGAGAGAGAGAGAGAACGAATGCAAGGCATGTTGCATAAATCTATCTTTTTTTTTTTTTTGCATCATTAGTGTAAAAGTCATGAATAATAATCTTGATCACGAACGAACAAGATTTGAATAAATACCTCACTCTCTAATTCCTTTGATAATAAATGTTTTTCATTGCATCTAATTTCGAATAATTCTCTATAACTCGAAATGCAACAATGAATGATTAGATCAGAACTTTGGTGTGTCCTTCTTAAATTTTCTACAAATGCAAGTTTGAATACTTCAGACTAATATTTAGATAACAGAAAGATGTATATTACTTAATGATAATAATGTAATGATTGTGTTACATATTTCTGTAGTTTTTTTGTTTTGAATAAC
>SEYY01006366.1:50000-55000 GCA_009176605.1 Armadillidium nasatum | reverse complement strand
TACTTATGGGGGTTTTGTTCACCTCTGTATGGAGTATGCTTCGCACATCTGTGGGGGTTCCACTCATACAGTTCTCCTTGAGAAGGTGGAGTCTAGGGCTTTTCGTCTCATTAACTCTCCTGCTCTTACTAACTTTCTCCAATCTTTTTCTGCCCGTCAGATTGTTGAGTCATTCTCTTTTTACTATCGTTATTGCAACGGACACTGCTCTTCTGAACTTTTTTGTCGCATACTTCCTATATTGAGAAGAGTTCGTCCGACACGCCTTTCTACACAAACTCGTCCTTTCTCTGTCCAACTCTCAGAACCCAGACTTAACCACTATGCTCAGTCTTACATATACTCTACTGGTAAAGTCTGGAACACACTCCTTTTATTTGTTTTCTCAACTTCCTCTGACTTGCATACTTTTAAACGCCGTGTATCTGGACATGTTGGCCTCCTTCGATCAGGATAGGATTTTTTCAAATTCGAAGGAATTTGGTATGCCTTTCTGCTTTGCCCACAGGAGTATATATATATATATATATATATATATATATATATATATAATATATATATATATATATATATATATATATATATATATATATATATATATTATATATATATATATATATATATATATATATATATATATATATATATATATATATATATATATATATATATATATATATATATATATATATATATATATATATATATATATATATATATATATATATATATATATATATATATATATATTAAATTCGTGGAATTAAAATTAAAGTACTTGGATTTGAAAAATTCAAGAAAGTGAATTCGGCTTCAATTTAAATTCGGGGGGTCTGGATACAAGAAATCCTAAACTAGCCGAATTCAGATTCGAGATATTCAAAAATGACTGAATTCGGATTCGAAAGGTGCCGGCTTCGCCCATCACACCACTGATATATATATATATATATATATATATATATATATATATATATATATATATATATATATATATATATATATATATATATATATATATATATATATATATATATATATATATATATATACATGAGACCGAGAAATTGCTTGTCCGGGCATACTGGAAGCATCAAAAGATGTGCCAATTCATTAATCACTCTAGCTCTTCATGCACAACTGATAACAAAATTATTTTAATATTTTATATTATTTAAAAAATTTCAAATCCTGAAACCCTTGTCAAAAAAGAGAGATAAACTACTTCCGCAAAGTGCATAAATTTGTAATTTGAATTTATTAGATACACATTCAATAAGTCAAAAATAATGTAGAGAACATTAATTTATATATTTATATAAGTTACCCATAACAATTTCTCTACATTCAAGTTATAGAAAACTAAATTTTAAGATAACATTTATATAAAAGAGAACAAAGCTTAAATATTTTTTCCCTTAAAGACTACTTTTTCATTATGTTAATAGGAGGAGGGTTCGAATTTGAAAGGAAATTTTTATTTTTTGACCGATTGAGCTGAAATTTGCAGTGTATATAGCTTCTTTCCCGGTTTAAAAAGCTCCATTTTTAGCGTTTTTATGAGTCTATAACGGTTTCATAGGTATTAGCGGTCAAATGTCGAAAAAAAAAGGAATAGCGGGGTCAAAAAATTTTTCCACATGAGGTGAAAATTTTCCTGAACAATCTTAGCCCCAATCTCTTGAATCCGTCGAGAACGATTTTTGATATCACGTCCAGAAAAAAAGGTATAATCAGTCGAATTTTTTTTTTTTTAATTTTTTTTACCCTTTCGGAGAAAAAAATTATTTTAAAAAAATCCTTATCCAGCATTTTTTTACAGTTTTGGATATTGTTTAGAGGAGAGATAGGTCTACAACATTTATTTAGAGCATTATTAAATGCTATTTGTTTGAAGAGATAGATATAGCCTCTCAAACTTTTGGAATTTTTGAAAATTTTCTAAAAATGGACCTTTTCTGAGAGATCATATCTCGGACAAACAAATCAGATCGAATAAGGTATAAAATGAATTTGTAGCGCCAACACTCCTCTATAAGTATGCCAAAATTTATATACGTAGTAATTATACTTTTTTTAAAAAAAAAAAAAACTATGTTTCCTCGAAAATGTGGATTTTTTTTTTTCAAAAAATAATTTTTTTCGATAGTGGGTCAGTCTTGGGCTAATACTTTTTTTTGTGTAACTCTGGGAGCAAAAGTCTATTAGAAGTTTTTATGGCCAATAGAATTAGGAATATATATTCCAAATTTCAGACCAAAAAAATTTTTTTTGTGGCTTCACCGTAGATTTAAATTTTGAAAAAACATTCCCATATAACTGCTAAACATTAAATCCCTCGTAAAAACGTTAGGAATCGACTATGTTCGTCGGGAAAAAAGCTACATATACCGAAATTTTCAGGAGAATCGGAATGAATTTTTTTTTTTTTTTTTGAAATTCGAACCCTAATAATTAATATACTCTTTTTATTATGTTAGAATCTATTATTAATTTGCTTAATTACTCATTTTAATACCTGATTATTTTGCAATGCGCGCTCTAATATCAGTAAAGGTGAAAAAATTTTTTTTCGTTTAGTTCTGTAAACAAACCTAGCTGTATTCATACACACACACACACACACACACACACACACACACACACAATATATATATATATATATATATATATATATATATATATATATATATATATATATATATATATATATATATATATATATATATATATATATATATATATACATATATATATAATACCAAAGGAGTTTTTACTTTAAAAAATCATTCATTTAATATACTCAATAAGGAGAAACTCTTTGCTTGAAAAAATCATAACTTTAATTACATGTTGACAGTAACTATATATTCTTTTTCAATAAAAAGTAATTAATTTACAACACAAAATTGATAAAAACTGTAATTGTCTAATACTATTGCAAATTGAGCATATGTCTGACGTTAGAAGACTACTCCCGTCTGCTACGTTATTTTACTGTACTGTATACTTATGAAGAAGGGGTGTTAAAAGCACCTGTCGGGAGAGGTGCTTGGTGCTGTGCGGCGTGGTGCGGTACGGCACTCAATTAGAGTGTCTCGGTGCAGAGTGGTGCTGAAAATTGTGGTGCTCGATCAACTCTAGTATGAATAAATACATATATGTGTGTGTGTGTGCGCGCGCGCGCGTGTAATAAAATATAAGACTGAGAAGTCTCACTTTTTTCTTAATTAAATGATTCGACACTTAATAATTTTTTAGCACATACATTCCAAAGCAAATACATTCAAACAAACAAAGATTTGGGCAAAAGGTGTCATATAAATCATTGTCCAGATTAACAACCCGTTATTCGTCATCTGGCAATCAAGGAAAGTGTAAAAATTAGAGAAAGGATGAGTATTCAAAAGACCACAAGGTGTCTATGTGAGAAAGTAGATTTAACGTTGAAGTCCGAGGTCAGAAAGTTAAATAGGGAAAGAATGAGAATGTCTCAAATAACGAGATGCTTCCTCTTATTAAAGAAGATTGTACGGAGCTCGTAAGTTTTAAACACCTCTGTCCATTAATAGCAACTGTATATTGTTGAAAAATATAAATAACAATTAAATATATGGTGAAAATAAATTAGAGAAAGTTTGTAAGAGTTCGTGAGTTAATGAGACGAAATCCTTTTGCCTTTTTCTTATCAAGGTGAGCTAAGTTGATGATTTTCTTAGCCCTTGTTTTTCAATTCCGTGCAAAGACCAATGATGCACCTATGATCAAAAAACAAGTAAAGATCTTTATGCTGAGGATTGCTCATAACATGGTCACGTGCCACTTGAATATCGCGAATTTTAAAGCGTTAAAATATATTGTTGAAAAATATAAAAAACAGTTAAAGAAATCTGAAGCAACTCTTGTTCCATATCGCAACTGATTTAATATTTTATTCTCTACAAATTTTCACTTAGGTATTGCTTTCAAATTCCAACCTTAAAGTCGAATATAAAACTTGGGTATTATGAGTCAACGATCAGTTTTGGATAGTGAAACACTGGGGTCAGCAGAGAAAGATTACAAGAAAAGGAAGCCAAAATCAAGAGAATGCGTGTTTTGAAACATTTTCAACGACGATGTAATAGATGTGTGGAAATTTATTGCAAGCAAATACATGGAGGAGCTGACTTTCTAAGGCTTTGGAAACCACCCAGTCACAGTTATTGAGACGAGAAAGATCAGTACGTCCAAAAATGCTTTAATAGTAAAAACATTTTACCGATACATTGGCTGCTTTTAAAATTAAAAACATAATGTTAAATGAAATCATTACCATAGGAAAGAATTGGTAAAATGAATTCAAAGATTGAAAACTAATATTAACAAGTAAAAGGAAAAAAGTAGGTGATAGCAAAACCTAAATTAGAACTTTTTTATTATAATATTTAAAGTGCGAGCAAAGATCGTTTTACAAAAGTTGCAACAGAGAGACAGAAAAGAATTCAGAAATAAGATTACAGAAATAAAATAGGAGCAGATGAAAGAAGCATAGAAATCAAGCTCTTACATAAAATAATCTTGAAAATTCTCGATAATATCTGTGAAAGGAAGAATATTGAATGAAATGGCGAATAGAGAAAATGCAAGAACCAAGAAAAGGGAAAAGCGATCAATGGTGAAGAGTTTCTGTTGAAGTCATAATCGTGATCAGTTAGAGTTGAAGGAGTGAAAAAGTTCTCTAATTTTCAGGTTTAATTTAAATTTAGAAATAAATTTGAGTTAAACGAAAGTCAATAGGAAATGAGTAAAGAATATTGTTTTCTCCTCAGGTTATATATATATATATATATATATATATATATATATATATATATATATATATATATATATATATATATATATATATATATATATATATATATATATATATATATATATATATATATATATATATATATATAAATAACACCTTCAAATTTCCTATCTCCTTTGACGGCTCTGCCTTCTCACCATTGAAT
>SEYY01006366.1:0-2500 GCA_009176605.1 Armadillidium nasatum | reverse complement strand
ATAAAAGTCGTTTTAGGAACATGAGAAAGGCTAAAAATTTATTGTAAATATTAAATGGATTATATGACAAATATATAAATAAGCAATTAAATTCAAAATTCAAATTTAATTTTTTTTTTTAAATATTATAAAAAAAAAAATTTAAAAAGTGTTTAAAAATACTATTAAATTATTTATTTTTTTTTTAAAAAAAAAAAAAAAAAAAAAAAAAAAAAAAAAAAAAAAAAAAAAAAAAAAAACTAAAAAAAAAAAAAAAAAAAAAAAAAGAAAGAATAAAAATACTTTCAAAAATATATTTGTCACGGTAAAGATATTTGTTCTATGCTAAGGAAGACTCTTGAAACTAAATACATGTCGACAGATCTATAACAATTGATAACACTGCTGCATCTAATAATAATAATAATGGTAATTATGAAAAGAAATAATAATAATAATAATAGTGACTAATATATAAAAAATAATAATAATAATATAAAAAATAATAAAATAATATATAATATAATAATAATAATAATAATAAATAATATAATATTATGAAATATTAATAAATATAATAATAATAATAATAAAATATAATAATAAATAATAAATAATAATATTATAAAATATTATAATTAATATAATAATAATAATAAAATAATAAAAATAAATAATAATTAATAAAATAAAATTTTAATAATTTTTTTTTTTTTTTTTTTTTTTTATTTTTTTAATAATATAATATAATATAATATAAAAATAATATAATAATAATATAAATAATAATATAATAATATAATATAATAATATTAATTATCATAATAAAAATAATATAAAATATAATAATAATAATAATTGTGAAATATAAATAATAATAATAATTATGATAATAAATATAATAATAATAATATTAATAACAATAATAATAATAATAATAATAATAATAATAATAATAATAATAATAATAATAATAATAATAATAATAATAATAATAATAATAATAAAAATATAATAATATAATAATATAATAATAATAATAAATAATAAATAAAAAATAATAATAATAATAATAATAATAACTAATATACAATATAATAATAATAATAATAAATAATAATAATAATAATAATAATAATAATAATAATAATAATTAATATATATTACTATTGATAATAATAATAATAATAATAATAATAATAATAATAATAAAAAATAATAATAATAATAATAATATTATTATTATTATTATTATTATTATTATTATTATTAATGATTTTTTTTGGTTATTGAGAATGTTTCAAAATAGAGAAAAAATGCAACTGTATCAATTTTTTTTTTACAATTTTTTTTTGTTCAACAACTAACAACATACTTTTATGAGAAAATTTGTTTAATCTTCTAATTATGTTACATAATTTTACCTACACGACGTGATCAGGCTACGGAAGAGTCATCTCGGAAATACATTTCGGTTATAAAAAAAATAATAATAATAATAATAATATAAAATAAATATTTAAAAAATAGAATAAAATATTTAAAAATAATTTTTTTTTTTAATATTTAAATGGAATATTTATTGATAGAAAAAAAAATGTAATATGAACATTGCCTGAATTAAGTTATTTGATTTTGAAATTGAATAATTATAACATTATTAATGTAATTTTATTAACATTGTAACGGTAATATCATATAACTAAAATTTTTTAATGTGTTGCATTTTTATTATTATTATTATTATTATTATTATTATTATTATTATTATTATTATTATTATTATTATTATTATTATTATTATTATTATTATTATTATTATTATTATTATTATTATTATTATTAAAGGACGAATTCGTCTCCCCAGAAGCCCATTTCAGTTTAGTATCAAAACATGTAAAATGCACGATATTTGTATATGTAAATTTGTAACTAAAAAAATAAATAAAGATTAAAGATTATTTTATAATTATTATTATTATTATTATTATTATTATTATTATTATTATTATTATTTTTTTTTTTTTTTTTTTTTTTTAATTAATAATAATAATAATAATAAAATAATAATAATAATAATAATAATAATAATAATAAATAATAATAATAATATAATAATAATAATAATAATAATAATAATAATAATAAATAATAATAATAATAAATAATAATAATAATATATAATAATAATAATAATAATAATAATAATAATAATAATAATATAGTAACATTAACAGCAATATACATAACTATTTAAAAAACATATGTATATATATATATATATATATATATATATATATATATATATATATATATATATATATATATATATATATATATATAATATATATATATATATATTAATATATATATATATATAATATATATATATATATATATATATATATATATATATATATATATATATATATATATATATATATATATATATATATATATATATATATTATATATATATATAGATAATATATATATAATATATAATATATATATATATATA
>SEYY01006364.1:15000-17500 GCA_009176605.1 Armadillidium nasatum | reverse complement strand
CTCCTCGAATAGGGCAATGCCCGTGAGATGTGACCTTTTTATTAAAAAAAAAAAAAAAAGCTTCTTGCATCGATCTGACTGAGGGATAAATTTGTGCAGATTTTCTGCATATTTGTTGTCCAATGAATTTGAAAGATTATTAAAGTAATTTCTTAAAAAATCATTCACAAAAATTGGTAAATCAAAATTTAGCTCTTTGTGCTTAACTGAAATGAATTTTTCTCTCAACAAAACTAACACAATCACGGACAAGATAATATTACATTCGATAAGTTCATATTTTAATTAAAATTAAGCTGCAATAATTATTAACTCTTAATGTTTTTTTCCTCGATTTACATTTCCTTAATTTGGCAATGATCAATTAATTTGGACTTATATCTCTGTCTTTATTCGCATGCTTATAGTTTTCATTAAATAAATATTTGAGAAAGAGTGGTGGGCTTATATATGAATACTGAATATATAAAGATGCTGATTCCGAAGTTTAAATAAAAATTTAAATATATTTAAATTTTTATTTCTAAACTTTAAACTTCAAGTTATATAATTTTAATATATTATTTGCTCCTTTTTATTGTTTTTACAATATTATGTTTGTTTCCTATATTCTCATCTCATTGTTTATAAATATCCATGTTAGTTATCCAGAATATCCATGTCAGTTAAATTTCTTTTATTTGACCACAGGATTTTTAATTCTTCTTTACATAAAAATATTTAGAATATTTCTTTAATTAAGATACCTTAAATTTACTTCAACAATTACTTGCGTTTTTATATATATTTTATCAGTTTAAAACTAACTTTCCTTTTAAAATTCAACTAACAAGCTTCTTTATGCAAATTATTATATAAGATACTTTAAAATATCTTAATATAATTCATCATTTAAATACATTCAATATTTTTTATTAGTAATTTTGTTAAATTTTTAAAATAATATTCTTTCCTTACATCACATAATGAACATCTGAATTTTTTGAAGGGTTTACAGGTGAAAAATTAGGCCCTTGTACGGTAACAACGCAGTTAACTCAAATATTTTTTTCCAAGTAAGCATTTACAATGTATAATATCAAACTATTTGAAGATTTTAATATTTTAACTTTACTTTAAATAAACGAAATCTAATTAGCGTTCAGTGTCCAAAATTTACAGTAAAAGGAACAATAGTAACAGAAACAATATTGTCAGTAATAATAATAATAATAATAATAATAATAAAACTAATAATAATAAAAATAATATTACTGATGCCATTATTATTATTATTAATATTTATTATTATTATTATTACCATGACGTGAAGAAAATTATCCAAGTTAAATTTAGAAAAGGAAAGAAAACTTTGGCTATTTTGAGTCTCAAATAAAATCAAAACTTCTTGGAATGTAATTATCATTTTGAAAGACTTCAAAAAATTGACATTTTGGCAACTCACCCGAAAATAATTTAAAAAAAAAAAAAAAAACTTTTCCCTTATTTCCGTTACACAATACCCGAAATCCTTTTTCCTTAAGCGAGTCCTCCTTGTGTCCTCCTCGGAAGTCTTTTTCAGCGTCCTTCAGATCAAAATGACATGTCGGATCATGTCAATCGTTCTCCACGTATTAAAAAGTTATCCCTCGAAAATTGGGTTTTGCCTCCCGGAGATTTTATTCTAATAAAAGATATAATGGGAAAAATAGAATTGAATTTTTGGGATCCTATTTTATTTTTGGATTTTCAGATTTTTATAGATTTTAAGGCCATATCAGGAAAGGCTATACACAAAATCGTTTTTACACAAATTCATATATACATATATTTACACGAAAGCACGCGCGCACGCACATTGTATATATGTATATATATATATATATATATATAATATATATATATATATAATATATATTATATATATATATATAATATATATATATTATATATATATATATATATATATATAATATTATATATATATATATATATAATATATATATATATATATATATATATTATATATATATATATAATATATATATATATATATATATCTGTCGATGTGGCTGACGTGTCCAATGTACGCGTTTGAAAGTATGCAAATAAAGAATTGGGAAAACAGATAATGAGTGTGTTCCAGACTTTATTAAAATATATATATATATATATAAGTATATATATTATCAATATATATATATATATATATATATATATATAGGGCGACCGGGACCGGGCTGGGCGGGGTTGCCTAAAATTTGAAAGAGGTCAAAAGCACTAAAATATTTGGTTAAAACAATTAGATATAAGTTAATTGAGGTTTATTTAATTATAAGAAAGGCGTAGAATAGCCAACATTCACTTAAATTAATGATTATGCATTTTCTCGAAAAATCAGAAAATTACAGATTTGTATAATAAAAAGTCCAAATTAAAAAAAAAAAAAATTTTTTATTCATAATAGTGATTCAACAGCTTTACCTTTAAGCCCACAAAGTACAGTTTGAAAAAATAAGAT
>SEYY01006364.1:0-7500 GCA_009176605.1 Armadillidium nasatum | reverse complement strand
CTAAGAAGGCGTACGGTCCTGATGGTATTCCTCCTGTGGTTCTCAAAACTTGTGCTTCCGAGCTTGCACCCTGCCTCGGTAAACTATTTCGTCTTTGTCTATCTACTTCAACCTTCCCTTCTTGCTGGAAACGTGCGCTCATTCAACCTGTGCCGAAGAAGGGGGACCCCTCTCAACCCTCCAACTACCGTCCTATTTCTTTGACCTCCGTTCTCTCTAAAGTTTTCGAATCTATCCTTAACAGGAAGATTTGGAAGCATCTCAATTCTTCTAATCTTATCTCTGATCGCCAGTATGGCTTTCGTAAGAAACGCTCTACAGGTGATCTTCTTTCCCTTCTCTCTGAATCTTGGTCCTCCGCTATTCGGCATTTCGGTGAATCTTTTGCTGTCGCGCTGGACATATCGAAAGCTTTCGATAGAGTCTGGCACAAAGCTTTGATTTCTAAACTTCCCTCTTTCGGTATCTATCCTTCTCTCTGTGATCTTCTCGTTAATTTCCTTTCCGGTCGTTCTAAGCAACTGTTGTAGACGGCCACCGTTCATCCTTTAAATCTATTAATAGTGGTGTTCCTCAGGGTTCTGTACTATCACCAACACTTTTTCTACTCTTCATTAATGACCTTCTCTCCATCACCTCATCTCCTATCCACTCCTATGCTGATGACTCCACCCTTCATTATTCCTTCCATTTTGAAAAACGTCCCACCCAACAGCAGTTGATAGACTCGAGAAGGGTAGCCTTGGAGCAACTAACTTCTGATCTTTCTTGTATTTCAAATTGGGGCAGAGAAAACATGGTTGTTTCAATGCTCAAAAACTCAGTTCCTCCATCTCTCCACTCGACACAATCTTCCACACAACTATGATATCTTCTTCGAAAACACACAACTCAAGCCTTCATCTGTCCTTAATATTCTTGGTGTTTCTTTTTCTCGTGATCTTTCTTGGAAAGATCACATTACTTCTCTTTCTAAACAAGCTTCTAAGAGGTTGGGTGTTCTGAGGCGCCTTCAGAATTACTTCACGCCACCCCAGTTGCTTGCTCTGTATAGGGGTGTTGTTCGTCCCTGTATGGAGTATGCTTCGCACATCTGGGGTGGTTCCACACATACAGCTCTCTTAGAGAAGGTGGAGTCAAGGGCATTTCGTCTCATCAACTCTCCTACTCTTACTAACTCTCTTCAATCTCTTTCTGCCCGTCGAATTGTTGCGTCACTCTCTCTTTACTATCGCTATTACAACAGACACTGCTCTTCTGAACTCTCTCGTTGCATACCTCCTCCATTGAGAAGAGCTCGTGCGACAAGCTTTCTACACATTCTCATCCTTTCTCTGTCCAATCCGACCCCAGACTTAACCGCTATGCTCAGTCTTACATATACTCTACTGGTAAAGTCTGGAACACACTCCCTTCATCTGTTTCCCCAACTTCCTTTGACTTGCATACTTTCAAACGCCGTGTGTCTGGACACGTCGGCCACCATCGACCATGATTATAGACCTTTCCCAACTCCGGTGGAATTTGGTAGGCCTCCTGGCCTTTGCCCACCGGAGGAGACAAAAAAAAAATAAAAATATATATATATATATATATATTAAATATATAAAATATAATATATAATATATATATATATATATATATATATATATATATAATATAATATATATATAATATAATAATATAATAACACACACCAAAAAATTTAGTTGTTTTTAGAGTGTGAATTTTTTTTATTTAAAAAATTTGTTTTTTTTTAATATTATTAAAAATAAGACTTCAAAAAGGCCGACCAAAATAGTATCAAGTTTGAAAAATCCTATTAAGGTTCTTTGATTTTGGTTCAAATACAAATTTAGCGTTGTTCCAATTGATTTTGTGTTGTCCCGTAATATGTAAAAATATAGCATTACTTGTATTATATCATCTTATATCTGCTTTATGCTGTTCCATTCGAATATGTAGGGATTTTAAAGTTTCGCCAAAATTTGAAGCATTATATGTGGTACATCGGACCGCATATACGTCGCCAATCTTTTCAATAAAAGTAGTGTTGTTATTGATTAAACTACTTGAAATTTTGTCAAGGAAATTAAATACAATATGAATGTCACAAAGAGTGGATATGGTGAATTTTAATGAAAACAATGACTCGCAATATAGCTCGACAATAACATTTTTTGGGATGACATGAATAGAGTCAGTTTCATCATTAAATGAATGCAATTTAGCTCTGAAATATTGTCTGTTAATGAAAGGAATCTTATAGCCGAGAAATTGAAACTGACGAGTCACAAAGTCAATTTCTTTTTCTAAAAACAACGGGTTTGTTATTTAAGTGAGCGTAAAAATGTATTAAAAATAATGTTCTGTTTGATATAATTAGGATGTTCAGAAAAGACGTGAAGTAATTGGTTGCGAACTGTTGACTTTCTATAAAGTTTAAATAAATTGTCGTTCTGTATTACTAAAATATCAAGAAATGAAGTTTCAAGGTTATTTTGTGTCTCAACAGTAAATTTAATTAAGTCTTAACTGATTTTAATTGTAAAAGAAAATGTTGTACTAGGAAAGATAGAGGAATCAAAACTAAAATATCGTCTACGTATCGATAAAAGAATTTGATCAAATTATATTCGGAAATTCTATTAACTAAATAAACTTCAAAAAAATTCCATATATAGGTTTACTATAACCGGGCTTTAGGCTGTTAATTATACTGGTACCGTTTATCTGTCAGTAAAATTTTTTATTAAATAAAAAATTTTTTTTCCATACATATTTTAATAAGTTTAACAATGTTTTCAAGGGGAATAGGAAAATTATATTGACTCAACATAGTAGTTAGAAATTCCTGCTAAAACAGGACATCGTTTTGGCTTTGTCCATTTTAGAAGAATCTGAAATCACCGTGAGTTATTCTCACAAACTGACAGCGAATGACTGTTTGATTGAATCAGTGAACTCGATCCTTTCACTCTTCGAAACAACAATGCTGATGATAGAAAAAGAAACAAGCTGCATAAGCGAGGTAATTTTCCATGCGCACGATTTTTGAAGAAAATAGGAAAATACAGAGATTCGCTTTGTCAAAATCACACGACAGAGTTTGCTTAAATACATTGATATATATATATATATATATATATATATTATATATATATATATATATATATATATAATATATATATATATATATATATATATATATATATATATAATATATATAAGATGATCAACGTATGCAGTATGTGGACATCGAGAAATCTGAGCCGCACTCAAGCGCTACCGTTTTAGATCCGCGCTTCAAAGTCGCGAAGATTTTCCGAAACCACCGAATCTCCCGAACATGCAGTTTCGAAATAAAAAGAATTTGTTCAGGAGTGTCAACATGATTCAAATGGACAGCCCAGCATGGCAACAACCGATCAGAGTGATCATCACAGCCATGGCTCTTTGATGTTCACGGAATCAGGCGATTACTGGGCCGAGTCAATGAAGCTTATGGGTGGTGGCGATAACAACAGTCCATCACAACACACCAATAAATTAGTCGCTAGCAACATTTCATCTGAAGAAGTTGCGAAAAAGGAAGTTGAAGCATACATGGCTGATAATATTCAGTTACAATAAAAAATCCACTGAATTGTTGCAAGATGAAAAAGAAAATTATTCCGAATCTGGCTCTCGTTGCTCAACGTTTCCTAGCAGCACCACTGAGTAGCGTTTCATTTGAACGACAATTCAAAGTTAATAAACGCTCTCGATTGCTGCCACAGAAAGCAGAGATGCTCATCTGGTTAAATCACAATGTCCGCGCAATGGACAATAGCACTTTCTAAGTCCTCAAGGGGCACAGAGAGTTCAAAAACAAAGACACAGAACAAAAATATCAATTAGCTGCTGAGCTCGACATATTACTGCAATCAAGCGACAGCAAAGACAGCGACTTTGCGATGAAGGAAACTAACTAAAAGGATGTAATTAATGTTGTTGTTAATAAACTAAAAGGAATGTTATTAATGTTAACGATATAAGTTCTTTGAAATTTAAGTAAAGCTGCTTTTGTATTTGAAATTCTACAGCATAAATTACACTTGTGCGGCGATTACTTAGGTACATCACAGGTAATAGGCGTGTCCCAGCGTGTGGATGGAGGTTTGCCACTAATGTAAATAGTTACCGTGGATAGCCGAACCCAGTACATTAATAAAAAATTCAAAATTCTGATCCCGATCCCTAATCCCGAAAAAAATCGTAGTCCCGATTCCGAATAATTTTCGATTCCGTACGATATATATATATATATATATATATATATATATATATATATATATATATATATATATATATATATATATATATATATATATATATATATATATATATATAACCCTGGCAACTACGGCTTCTACGGGCAAATAAATTTTTTTTTTTTTTTTTTTTAAAGGATTATTTACATTTGAAATGGTATTTGCAGCTGGTTTGTGTCATATGTGATCATCGAATAAGTATTTGAAGCTTCAGGCTATGGGTGACTACAATAAATACGAGATCACGTGATATTCTATATAACAAAGAGGAAGGCTTTGTGCCTTCTGGTACTCAAAGACGGGAGGGCTGTTGCGTAAAGTGCCTCCGTCTACGTCAATGAAACCGACCGGGAAAGAGCAGGGGATTGGGTTTTTTTTTTCCTTTTTTTTTTTTTTTTTTTTTTTTTTTTTACAGAAACGCCACCACTCACGGGCAGAGCCCTTTTCAAGGAGGGGGCACACACAAAGTGAAAAAAACTCACTCAAACACGCACCTAGCGCACATCTCTCAGGTGGGCACAGACTGAAGCCTTGAAGAGTGGAAGATTAAATACAGGAGGAAAAATAGATGAAGGTAGAGAGTTCCACAGAACACAACGGGCTAGCCTGGGGTTTCCTACATCAACACAAAATTCGTGTGAAAGCAGGGCACCCCTTGTACAACGAGGGCGACGCAACGGTGGAGGAATGCGGGAGGCCAATTCCCTCGAGCACCAGCCATTGTAGTACCTATTGAAAAGGGATAATGCGCCAACGTCAAGTGGCAGAGATAGGGGGTCAAGAGAGCTTGAAAGTAGGGGACAGTTAATTAATCTTTTAGCCTTAGACTCAACCCTATCCAAAAGAGAGGAGAAGCCGGAGCCCCCCCAAATGTACTCCATACAAGGGCGAATAAGACCCTTATATATTTGAAGTAGCTGCTCAGAAGAAAAAAATTCTCGCAACCTGAACAGGATTCCCAGCTTCTTAGAGGCCGCTTTAGCAACAATTGTGATATGAGGTTTCCAAGACAGTTTATTGTTTATGTTAAGACCAAGAATGTTAATGTTATTTACAGGTGAGACGGGAGAGCCATCGAAGAAGATAGGAAAGTTAGGAGGTGTTTTTGAGAGGGAGATGTGAAGAAGTTGAGTTTTTAAAGAGTTGAATTTCACAAGGTTGCTGTGACCTCACCGGGAAATCCCATCCAGATCGGCAAGAATAGAATCGGAAAGTTGAAGACGAGAAGCAACTCTAGAAGCAAAAGAGGGAGCAGATTTGAAATGAGTAGAAGAATGTAGAGTTGAGTCATCAGCATAAGTGTGAACAGAGTTAGAAGTGCAGTTAAGAAGATCATTAATGAAAAGTAAGAATAAGGTTAGAGATAAAACAGAACCCTGAGGAACACCACAGTTGACAGAAAAGGAGGAAGAGGTCGCTCCATCTACAAGTGCCGAAATAGAACGATCTGGGAGAAAACTTGATAAGAGTAAGCAAAAGGAAGGAGGAAACCCAAAGGAAGGGAGCCTGGACAGCAGCGACGCGTGCCATACCCGGTCAAAAGCCTTGGATATGTCAAGCGCCACCACACAAGACTCCCCGAAGTCCCTAAGGGCAGAAGACCATAGATCAGTAAGATAGGAAAGTATGTCACCAGTTGACCTCGAGCGTCGAAAGCCATACTGGTGATCTGAGAGAAGAAAATGAGACTCCAAATGATCCAGGAAATAAGAGTTTAGGGAGTTTCAAAATTTTTTACATAGAACACAAGTGAGAGCTATAAGTCGATAGTTAGAAGGGTCAGAGCGGCTACCTTTTTTTGGGATCGGCTGAACAAATGCGCGCTTCGAGCATTGAGGAAAAGTATTAGTATTAAGGCATAGAGAGTAGAGCTGGACGAGGACAGGCGCTAACTCGGAAGCACACTCCCTCAGAACACGAGGAGGAATGCCATCCGGGCCACTGGCCTTCCTGACGTTCATAGATTTCAGCATCCCATGCACCCGATCATGAGTAATTACAGGTAGAGACATGGGATGCCTGAGAGGAGAAGGAGTAGGAGGAGGGATACCTGAATCGAGCAGGGTGGAATTAGATGAAAAAAGGAGACCGAAGAGATTAGCCTTTTCAGAAGGAGTATTAGCAACAGAACCATCAGAGCGAATAAGAGGAGGAAAGGCAGATTTACAGAAGTTGTTAGAGATATTTTTGACAAGAGGCCAGAAATTTTTATCAGTAAGAGAGCCATGGAGGTCAGCGCACTTCCTTTTTGTGAAAGCACGCTTAGTCCGTCGAAGAACATCCCTGCAACGATTCCGAACTGAATGAAAATTAGCAAGAGTGATAGGAGAAGGAGAGTTTTCCATTCACGATAAGCATTGTCTCTCTCCGAAGGACGAGAGAACAGTTGCCATCGAACCATGGATTTTGAGGAGAAAAAGATTTAGTTGAAGATGGAATGAATCTGCCCATCCCCTCAAGGATCACAGCCCCTACCTTTTCTGCAGAGACAGATGCGTTCCCCGAGACAAAGCAAGATTCACTCCAATGATAGTTAGCAAAGAAGCGACGCATTGCCCCCCAATTAGCCCGATTAAAGTGCCAGAAAGTACGTTAAGGGCATGGTGGAGCTGTTTGAGAGAAAGCATTATAACTAAGAGCTATAAGATTATGGTCAGAGTTACCAATAGGAGAGAAAATGGTGTATTTATATCTAGGAGTAGTGGTGAAGCATAAATCAAGTGTATTCAAGAATTGGTTAGGACGATCTGGGATGGGTGTGGGTTCCCTAATCAACTGCTCCAGATCGTTGAGAATGCTGAATGATCTAGCCTCCCTCCCACCTGTATCAGTATGAGAGGAGCCCAACCATTCAGTGTGGTGTACGTTGAAATCCCCTAAATAGAGGACTTCAGCATTTGGGTGAGAAGAAGTGACAGTCTCGTGGGAAGTAGTAAGATATTGAAAAAGAACTGGAAAATCTGTTCCATTGGGAGAGCAGTAGCAGAAACACAAGATAACTGTAGTAGTAAGAATCCTCCAAAAGGAGGTAGCTGAGGTCCAGAACATCCAGGTAGGCTTATGAATCAGTTTGGGAAGGGTAGGGGGTAGTACCCCAAAAGAATTAAACAACTTGGGAGAAAATTTTGCACTATTACATCGACTGCTGTTTTCTAAATAATAATTTTCTAAATAGTTTTCTAAATAA
>SEYY01006363.1:20000-45000 GCA_009176605.1 Armadillidium nasatum | reverse complement strand
GAAGGTAAGTTGATAAAAAGAACTGAATGATGAAGAAATTAAGCTTCACAAGATGTCTGAAGGGATTATTATTATTATTATTATTATTATTATTATTATTATTATTATTATTATTATTATTATTATTATTATTATTATTATTATTATTATTATTATTAATCGTATTAGGAGAACCCAGTTATGATACTTGATAAAAAGAAGTGAAAGCTGAAGAAATTAAGCATCACAAGATCTATTATTATTATTATTATTATTATTATTATTATTATTATTATTATTATTATTATTATTATTATTATTATTATTATTATTATTATTGATCGCATTAGGAGAACTAAGTTATGCTACTTGATAAAAAGAAATAAAAGTTAAAGTCGAGCTAGGTAAACTTAGATTTAGGTTAGGTTAAGCAAGTTTACGTTAGGTTAGGTTAATTTAGGATAGATTAAACTTAATAAACTTAGGTTAAGGTTAGGTTATTTTAGATTTTATGGTTAGATTAAGCAAGTCTACGTTAGGTTAGGTTAATTTAGGATAGATTAAACTTAATGAACTTAGGTTAAGATTAGGTTATGTTAGATTTTAAGGTTAGATTAAGCAAGTCTACGTTAGGTTAGGTTAATTTTGGATAGATTAAGCTCAATAAACTTAATACAATTACTTTCATCTAATTTCCAATTATAAAATGGAATCCAACAGTAGTTTCGTATTAAAATCACTTCTTACGACAGGCCTAATAAGCCGGAGAGATATTTTTCCTTTTGAACAATATATTTGGCTTATTATTTCTTTTGGGGAAATTGTTATATTAAATTACAATGAACATAAATAATATTTCCAATTTTTAATATTAAAACCACTTAATACTTCAGGCCAAGCAAGCCGGAGATATTTTCCTTCGTTCAGAGCAATATGTTTAGTTTATTATGTCAGTTGAGGGAACAGCTATTGGAAATTATAATTAATATAGATAATACATTTTCAATTTTTATTATTAAAACCACTTATTGAGACAGGCCTAACAAGCCGAAAAGAATCGTTAAATGCTCAAACCTTTCTTATTTTATCCTTAATATTTTTTTTTTTTGAAGTGAATACCGTTAAGTTCTCCCGCACTACCGATTTCTGGGTCCCGGACGCGTTTTTCCGGAATTCTTTCAAAACGGAAATGATGGAAAGTATATTACCGGAATCTCTCATCAGAATTACCGAATCCGGTGACGTCACTTATTCTGCAAGGTAATTATTATTATTATTATTATTATTATTATTATTATTATTATTATTATTATTATTATTATTATTATTGTAGTAACCTATCCAAACATGTAATTATTAAATCTATATGTACTAAACTTTTGGGGCTCAAAGGAAACGGAGTGTTTTCCCCTAGCAGCCCCTTTTCAGAGAACTGGACATTATTATTATTATTATTATTATTATTATTATTATTATTATTATTATTATTATTATTATTATTATTATTATTATTATTATTATTATTATTATTATTATTATTATTATTATTATCTATTATTTTTATTACTGTATTTAACAGAATAGGAAATTTTTGTATGTAATAGTTCAAACTTTTAAATGTACTTTTTTCTGAATAAACTGTTGGAATTGGAATTGGAATTATTATTATTATTATTATTATTATTATTATTATTATTATTATTATTATTATTATTATTATTAACGATTGTTTGTTAAATAAATTTTAAAAATGTAAATTTTTATTTGTCATTTATACCGTGGGACGTAATTCACATTCCCGGGACATATAGGTTTTAACATCCCATTTTTGGGACACTAAAGCGTGATATTGAAAATAATGAGTAATAAAATAGTTAATCTTCTTTTGGGACATATTTCTCCCAATGTCCCAGTTTGCTGATATCAATTCTTTATGTCCCAGTGTCCCATTTTTTGGGACATCAGTTCTATAGCAGAATGCTGACGTTATTGATAATAATAAAAACATTTTACATATTTTCATCTGTGAAATATGTGTCCCAATTTCCCATTTTGTGGATATATAACTCTTGTGTCTTGTGTCACAAGTTCCCATTTTGGGAACATCTAGCTCTTGTGTCCCAGTGTCCCATTTCGTAAACATCTAGGCTCTTGTGTCCCAATGACCCCATTTTGTAGACATTTAACCTCTTGTGTCCCAATGTCCTATTTTGGAGACATCTAGCTCTTGTATCCCAAAGTCCCATTTTGTAGACATTTAACCCTTGTGTCCCAATGTCCCATTTTCGGGACACAAAATCATTTAAATTTTAAAATTTTCAGATTTTACCTGAACCTGAAATGTTCAATGAATCTGAGGAAGTTCCCCCATGACCAACAAAGTTGCCCCCTTTACATAGCCAGCTGTGAGTATGATATATATATATGTATATATATATATATATATATATATATATATATATATATATATATATATATATATATATATATATATATATATATATATATATATATATATATATATATACTCTCCTTGAGATTAACCTTAAGAAGGGACTGGGTTCTAATGGTATCCAAAATGTGGTTTGTATTATAACTTGTGTCTGAACTTGTCCCAACGAATCGTTGGGACATGAGAGAAAAGATGGTTGTTTTCAATGCTTCAAAAACTCTTTTTTATGCACGTAATCTCCCATACACAAACATAGGTTGACCTTCCCTTTTATATTAGTTTTTTTCTTACTAAAAATTACTTTGAAAATAACCTTAAACTTGTACCAGAGTTGACATAATTAATATTAAATTAATATTAAATATTAAATTATTCAAAATTAATTAATTTAGTTACGTGATTTTGTTTTTTTTTAAATTTTTTATTTTATTTTTTTTTTTATTTAAAATTTAAATTTCCTCATTATTTATTTTAAAAAAATTAACTTGTACTTTTTTTTTAAAAATTATAATTTATACTTTTTTTTAATTTAATTAACTAATTTTAATTATTTATTTACTATATTTAATTATTATTACTTAGGCAGATAAACTTATTAATAAGGAAAATAGACGCAGCTAAAAATAAATTAAAATTATTATTATTATTCATATACTTATTTTCCCTTGTTCATATCAAAGTTAGTCTTAAGCCTTTCCCTTGTACACTAGTCTTATCTGGTATACTAGTTTTCCAATGCTAAATACCATCATTTATAGCCTTTGCTTTGTTCACAAGCATTTTCTAGCAAGCTAGTTTTCCCTTGATAAAGCTTAATTAAGATAGTTTTTTCCTTATACACTAGTCTTATGTGGTTTACTAGTTTTCCAATGCTAAATGACAAGTTTTCCTTGATAAAGTCCAAGATAGTTTTTTCCTTATACACTAGTCTTATCTGGTTTACTAGTTTTCCAATGATAAATAACTAGTTTTTCCTTGATAAAGCTTAAGATAGTTTTTTACTTGTACACTAGTCTTATCTGGTATACTAGTTTTCCAATGCTAAATAACTAGTTTTTCCTTGATAATGTCTAAGATAGTTTTTTTTCCTTATACACTAGAATTACCTTGTATACTAGTTTTCCAATGCTAAATAACTAGTTTTTCCTTGATAATGTCTAAGATAGTTTTTTCCTTGTACACTAGTCTTATCTGGTATACTAGTTTTCCAATGCTAAATAACTAGTTTTTCCTTGATAATGTCTAAGATAGTTTTTTTTCCTTATACACTAGAATTACCTTGTATAATAATGTTAATTAATGAATTTTAGATGGTTACGCCATGGACGATCTGGTCTTTGTCTTTAAAGAACCGAATCCTTACAGTCTTTCCGATAATTTGATGACTTCTAAAAGGTTTACTTTGAACACTGTAAGTTCAAAGTACTGTACAGCTACTACAGCAACAGGTATTGTGCATTACCTTTTATTATTATTATGAACTTTGTGAAAATTACAAAAAAAGTTATGCAGATATAGACTAATTTCAGAATTTAGGAAAATATTGTTACGCAATCTCTAGTTTATATGAAAAATGATTTGGAATCTAGTAAAATTGTTAGAGTACTACCACTAGTGTCTTACTTCTTCAGGAAACTACACTTGCCTTTACCTTCTCTTCGGTATCAACCGGATATTTAACAGCTACCTCTTGGAATGGTATCTTCCTTGCATATCTCTAGTCATTACAGCGTTCCTGAGCGAGGTATTGGATCCTACCCTTATTTTACCACGTCTTCTGATCACAGTAGGCCCGCTGCTGACTCTTGCAGCTACGAGCCTAAGTTACCATCAGACCTTGCCTTCTGTTCCTTATGTGACGGCGATGGATGTCTTTTGCGGAGTTTCTCTACTAGTCATTTTCCTTGTTGTACTCCACATTCTCGTCAGCTTTTACTACAGTTCGTCACAAATTCCAGAGGTAAATGAAAAAAAATATATGAAAAACTCCCTAAGAGTTTCCAGAAATATTTTTTTCAAATGATTTAATTATTTATTATATTTATTTATTTATTTATTTATTTATTTACTTCCTCACTCTTTCAGCCGAAAAGTGATGAAGAAAGGTCAAAATTCAAAATGGAAAAATATTTGCCAGAAAATGAAGACCAGTGTAAACAGCTTAGTGAAATTGTTAATCATCGGGTCATACGTGCTTTTCCTGATATTCTATTTCATTGCCTATAATATCTAATACAGTGCTAGAATTTCTGTACATTCATAAGCTTTAGGGTTAAATCTTCCTTCCCATTTTCCTCAACTAAATTGTTTCATAGTCTAAATTCCACCAAACTTATAAATTGACATATTTCATGAAACTCTAACCTTATGTTCCTTCTCTCCCAAAACTCTAGACTTTTGTTCCTTTCTCCCAAAACTCTAAAGTTGTTTTGAAAATGTCCTATTCCATCAAAACTTCTGGTTATAGTATGCCGTTCCCACAAAATCCCTGATTATAGTATCCCATTACCACACAATACCCATAAAACATGTAGTTAGTGTCCTAGTAACAAAAGTAATTTCTGTTGATATGGATCCAATTCTCGACAAAATTCCTAATTATAGAATCTGTTCCAACAAAGCTCTATTATAATGGATCTATTTTCCTAAAATTCCTGTCTATAGTTTCCTATTCTCTCAACCCTGCACCCTTAACCTCACCCCACACACCCCCCCCAAAAAAAATAAGACTTATAGTGTCCCATTTCCTCGAAATCTCTTGACCTGTATAATTCTCGTCCTTAAGCCCACAGCTCGATTATATTGATTATAAAGTTCCTTTTAAAGTTAAGATAGGACTTTAATGTTAAATTGTACACTGCAAAAAATGTCCCCAAAGATTCGTTGGGACAAGTGACAAAAATGTCACAGTAAAATTTTCAATAGAGAAAAGATTTGTTAATCCTAAGAAAATCGCTTCACCAATTTATTTTCTAATTAAGAAAAATAACAGAAAAAAATTTGTTGTCACATTTTTGCCACTTGTCCCAACGATTTGTTAGGACAATTTTTTGCAGTGTAGTTATTACTATTTAGTAATGCTAGTTAACTAGTTAAGATATTTTAGAAATTTAGGTAACATAGAGATGTTGAAAAATATAAGGCAGACTTCGCATTGTATTTTTATAAATTCAAATTGTCAGTACGATATCTTACACATGTAACTAGAATTTTTATTATTATTATTATTATTATTATTATTATTATTATTATTATTATTATTATTATTATTATTATTATTATTATTATTAATAAACTTGATAATAAGCTAAATGTCTCTTTTAACCTACACATGAATAAGGTCACATTCATTTTATAAATGTTTGAAAAGGAACAAAACTTTCCTTCGTGGAAGGAAGTTATAAAAGGGAGATGCGACAAAATATCGAAATCGAAGAAAGAAGTTTGATAAAAGGAGGATGAAACAGAATACTGAAGTCGTAGGAATGTTTGGTGAAAAGAAGATGCGACAAAATATCGAAATCGAAGAAAGAAGTTTGATAAAAGGAGGATGAAACAGAATACTGAAGTCGTAGGAATGTTTGGTGAAAAGAAGATGCGACAAAATATCGAAATTGTAGAAAGGAGTTTGATAAAAAAAGGGATAAGACAAAATATCGAAATAGTAGAAAAAAGTTTGATGAATTTTCAGAATCACCAAATATACAACTAAACATCGAAACCATAAAAAAGTAAAAATTCGAAATTAAAGAGAGAGATGTGACAGAACGTTGAAATCATAAAATATACGACACTACATTCATAGAAACCTTAAACTGAATATGAAACAAAATGCCTAAAACTAAAAAGTATGACGAAAACTCGAAGCTATATAGAGAATAAACGACAAAACGTCGAAAAAATAGACATGCCAAATATCGAAATCTGAGAAGATACGAGAAAACATCGAAAAAATAGACATGCCAAATACCAAAATCTGAGAAGATACGACAAAACGTCGAAAAAATAGACATGCCAAAATATCGAAATCTGAGAAGATACGACAAAACATCGAAAAAAGACATGCCAAAATATCGAATCTAAGAACGTCAAGATCACAAAAGATTGCCACAAAACGTCGAAATCACTAAAGTACGAATATCGTTAAAATAGAAAAGGAAAGTGCGACGATATTTCGAACCTAGTTAAAATTTAGGAAAATGTTAAAAGTTTTAAATTTCAAGATTTGTAATTTTAACCATTAAAGACTGCGGTACATTAGCTGCAATTTGAGTGAAGCCCCGCCCTTTTTTGTTTGGATTATATTAAATTTGAGGAACAAAAAGTTTTTGGTATTTTTTTTATTTTAGTATATATATATATATATATATATATATATATATATATATATATATATATATATATATATATATATATATATATATATATATATATATATATATATATATAAAGATACTAGTAAATTGATACTAGGAGGTGTCCTTGAAGCCATTATCCTCTAATCTTTCTGTTAATATAAAATGGGACAGAAAACATGGTCGTTTTCAATGCCATCGAAAGCTCAATTCCCACTTCTTTTTACTCGATACTACCTTCCACACAACTATGACATCTTCTTCGAAAACACTCAACTTAAACCTTCATCTGTCCTGAATATTTTCGGTATTTCTTTTTCTCGTGATCTTTCTTGGAAGGATCACATTACTTAACAGAACTTTCAACAAATTGTGAAAGACCAATAGATTTTCCAGTGAGTAAATCACACCTGAACGTGTCCGTAGAGAAGATGTAAGTAAATTACAAGGTATTCTGGATTTAGTGGAACAGAACTTAACGACTAGTTCACGAAGAATTGTAGCTCAACTTGAAGTTCCTTAAACATAAGTGATTGCACATTGCACGAACAAGGTTTATATCATTACCACCCACAACCAAGAGTCTATGCTACACGCATACATTTTTGTCGATGGATAATCGGCAATCGTCATTTGGTTGTATACATTGTTACCGAAGAAGCAATTTTCACCAGTAACGGTTTCGGAAATAACCAGCAACTCTCATCGATGGTTTGACGAAAATACCCACTAAATAGTCGAAACAAATTTTCAGTATCATTTTTCAGTTAACGTGTGGTTGTGGGATTGTCAATAGTCATTTAATTGGTCCTTTCATTACTAAGAACCAACATAGCAGAAGAAAGTTATTTCGAATTTTTGCAAAAAGAGTTACAAGGTCTATTAGAAGATGTTCTTTTAAACATAAGAAATGCTATGTTACTATCAGCAAAACAGGAGCTCCTTCACATTATGCTCGCCAGGTCACACAATACTTAAATAGAACATTTCCAGAATGACAGATTGGTCGAGGATGGCCTATTAGTTGGCCGCCAAGGTCTCCAGACCACATACCATTGGATTTTTGTTTATAGAGCTGGTTAAAAAGTGAGTTATTTAAAACAATCGAGGTGCACTAATTCTCCATATTTTGAATGCTGCAGCTCAAATGAAAGAAAAATTGAGGGCTTAGGAGAGCAACAAATGCCAATTTGCAGACGAGCCAAAAACTTTTTTTTTTTTTTTTTTTTTTTTTTTGGTACATTAAAGGAACTTTTCAAATAAACTTGTGTTAGCCTATTTGATCATACTTAATTCGACAACAAATAAAAATTGAAGTACAACTTTTGGGTTTTTTAATCATACACTCCGGAAGTTTGGTGCATGGCAGGAAACAAGATTTATGTCGGAAAAAGTGCTAGGACTGGGGGATTCACTGGAGGGGGGGACCACCAACAAACCACCATTTTCTGTCCATAATAACCCGAAAGTAAGAAATGCAGAACGTTTGATTAAATTCATAGTAATTTAACGTTCTATTACTAATGTTTTTATTATATAAGAATTTTTAAAGCAATGTTTTACAACAGTAATTTAATATTAACGTCAGTTCCTAACAAATTATTTTTAAAAAAAGGAATTTTTCAAGGCCCAAAAATATTTCCAGTAGGTTGTATTACCAATATTTCAATCAGGCCCATATTAAGTAAGGCTCCTGTGTGTGTGTGTGTGTGTGTGTGTGTGTGTGTGTGTGTGTGTGTGTGTGTGAGAGAGAGAGAGAGAGAGAGAGAGAGAGAGAGAGAGAGAGAGAGAGAGAGAGAGAGAGAGAAATTGAAAGCCACTTTATATAGAAATTATTACCGTAATGTTGGCAGCCCTGAATTCCTTTATAACTTAATTGCGTTTTCAAATTAACTTCATTAAATGGTTTCGTGGTTAATAAAAGAATTTTTTTTTTTTTTCTTTAGTTCAATTGGTCCAATTAATGTAATTATTTATTTCTTATCCTTATTTCTAAGACAGACAGACAAGATGAGATTAAACGGGAAGCTTAAAATATAAAAAATAATTAAAAATTTTAAGCGAAATGGAGCACCACACCACTCTTAGTTGGCTTATTTTAATTTTATTTTTATTGTTATTATGTTTGAAATAAATTAAAGTTATTATATTTTTATACACGTAATTTAGGCATTTGCATCGGACTTGTTGGGTCGCAGTTTGAAATTTTGCACTAAAAGTGCTAGTTAGGACGTACTAGTTATTAGTTATTAGGATCTACTAGTTATTAGTTTGAAGGATCATAAGGTTGTAGTTATTCCATAAATTTAGCTTCACAAATATGAAAGAATATGGAAGTTTAATAAAAGTAACTTCACGGTATTATGTCGAAAATACATTTAAAAAAAAAAAAAAAATTTACAGAAAGCTTTTTTATTATTATTTGGAGGTGGGAAAAAGGTATTTATATACGATATAAAATAGTACTTTACAAATGAAGGAATTTTTATATTTATTATAATTAATAATAAATTTCATTTATAAAAATAATTATTTGAAAATATTAAAAATAAAGAAGTCAATTTAATCGCTTTCGGTATTATTATTATTATTATTATTATTATTATTATTATTATTATTATTATTATTATTATTATTATATTATTATATTTTATTAAAAAAAAAAAAAAATATTATATTATTATTATTATTATTATTATTATTATTATTATTATTATTATTATTATTATTATTATTAGTAGTAGTAGTAGTAGTAGTAGTAGTAGTATTGCAATCGTTTTAATGGCCGTAGTACCAATGGCCCAGTAGTACAAGTAGTAGTATATATATATATATATATATATATATATATATATATATATATATATATATATATATATATATATTATATATATATATATATATATATATATATATATATATATATATATATATATATATATATATATTATATATGGCAAAGGCCAGAGGCCTACCAATGTTCCACCAGAGTTGGGAGGAAAGTCGGAAACATGGTCAAATTAAAGGCCGACATGACCTGATACACGGCGTTTAAAGGTGCTTAAGTCATAGGTAGTTGGGAAAATAGATGAAGGAAGTGTGTTCCAGACTTTACCAGTAGAGTAAATGTAAGATTGAGCATAGAGGTTAAGTCTGGGGTCAGAGAGTTGGACAGAGAAAGGATGAACTGTGTAGAAAGACGAGTCGCACGAGCCCTTCTTAATGGAGGAGGTATGCGAAGAAGAGTTCAGAAGAAAATGTTCCATTTAGTATAGAGAGAGAGTGACGCAACATTTCGACGGGCAGAAAGAGATTGGAGTGAATTAGTGAGAGCAGGAGAATTGATAAGGCGAAAAGCTCTAGACTCCACCTTTTCCAGGAGAGCTGTGTGTGTGGAACCACCCCAGATGTGTGACGCATACTCCATACAGGGGTGAACAACACCCCTATACAGAGCAAGCAACTGGGGTAGTGTAAAGAAATACTGAAGGCGCCTCAGAACACCCAACCTCTTAGAAGCTTGTTTAGAAAGAGAGGTAATGTGATCTTTCCAAGAAAGATCACGAGAAAAAGAAACACCAAATATGAGGAGAGATGAAGGTTTGAGTTGCGTGTTCGAAGAAGATATCATAGTTGTGTGGAAGATGTGTCGAGTAGAGAGATGGAGGAATTGAGTTTTTGAGGCATTGAAAACGACCATGTTTTCTTTGCCCCAATTGGAAATGAGAGATAGATCAGAGGTTAGTTGCTCCAAGGCCACCCTCCTTGCCTCTATTAACTGTTGCTGGGAGGGGCGTCTTTCAAAATGAAAAGAGTAATGAAGGGTGGAGTCATCAGCATAGGAGTTGATAGAAGATGAAGTAATAGAGAAGTCATTAATAAAAACAGAAAGAATAATAGTATATATATATATATATAATATATATATATATATATATATATATATATATATATATATATATATATATATATATATATATATATATATATATATATATATATATATATATATATATTATATATATATATATATATATATATATATATTATATATATATATATATATATATATATATATATATATATATATAATATATATATATATATATATATATATATATATATATATATATATTTCAGACTTGGCAGAATTACCAACTGCTCAGATTTTAACCAATTTTTTTCTCTAATAAACAATTTAGAAAGTTATAACAAATTTATTATTCCACGTACCAACCTATCATATTATATATATATATATATATATATATATATATATATATATATATATATATATATATATATATATATATATATATATATATATATATATATATATATATATATATATATATATATATTATATATATTTAAACTCTTTATCTCTCTCCAACTCTCTCTCTCTCTCTCTCTCTCTCTCTCTCTCTCTCTCTCTCTCTCTCTCTCTCTCTCTCTCAAAGACACCTCCTAACTTTTCTATTTCTTTCGATGGTTCTCCCGTCTCTCCTGTTGACAACATCAACATCCTTGGCCTTCACATAAACAAAAAAATGTCTCGGAAACCTCACATCACAAAGGCCTCAAAGAAACTGGGAGTTCTGTTTAGGGTGCAGGAATTTATTTCTTCGTAGTTTCTCCAATTATACAGGGTCACATTCGCCTTTGTATGGAGTACTGTTCTGATGTCTGGGGTTTCTCAGGTTTCACCCGTCATTTGGATAAGGTTGAGTCAAAGGCTAAAAGACTTATAAACTGTTCCGCTCTTTCTAATTCACTTGACTCTTTATCTTTGCGACGTGAGGTTGGTGCCTTGTCTCTTTTCTATAGGTACTACAGCGGCAAATTCTTGAGGGAACTTACCATTCGTATACCTCCACCTTTACGACGTTCTCGTAGCAGAAAGGGTGCATTGTCTGCACATGAACTTTGTGTGGGACATAGGCAACTCCAGGATTGTCCGCTATGGGGCCTCCTTTTTTCCAGCTATCTCTGTTTTGTGGAATTCTCTTCCATTTTCTGCGTTTCCTGCGTTTCCTTTAAGGGCCGATGTTGATTTTGAATTACTTTACATTGTGTATCTTTCCATGGTTCAAATTGAGTAAGTCTGAAATTGAAAAAAGTCAAATGAAATGCAGTAAAAACTTGACGTTTAGGTGTGGTTCACATTCAACATCGGCCCATACAATTTAACCACCCTATATATATATATATATATATATATATATATATATATATATATATATATATATATATATATATATATATATATATATATATATATATATATATATATATATATATATATATATATATATATATATATATATATATATATATATATATATATATATATATATATATATATATATCGTTCAAGTTCATTTAAATTTACAATTTTGTGAATTACAATTTGAAGGTAATAATATCGATGATATATATATCGAAAATACAACTTATCGATATATCGATATTTTACTTTCATTGGCATGTACGATAGTATTGTGCAAATTAAATCTGAATGAATGTAATAATTGAAATATTTTTTAAATAATTTATTTATTTAGTAATTAAAATATTTTATTTTATTTTTTTCAGAACCTTTAAAAGTTTTTTCTTCTTTTTACACCAAAAGGATAAAATTCGACGATTTTGAAAAGGTGGGTGGAGCTTAAATTAACGTTTTTTTTTTTTTTTTTTTTTTTTTTTTTTTTTTTTTTTTTTTTTTTAAATAAAAAGTTCACATCTCACGGGCATTGCCCTATTCGAGGAGAGGAACTTTTCTAGGTAGCATATACCTAGGATCTCCAAGTGGGATCGAACCAGCTCCCTCAAGCAAGTGAGTCAATCACTCTACCGTTTGAGCCACAGTAGACTGCAAATATTTAATATTTTGGTATTCAAATATGTAATCTGCATTTGCATAACATATCCGTATTATCCATATTCTTAATATGTGTTCGTAATATACGCAATCGTAATACGCGTTATATTATCTGCATTCGTAATACATTGTTCGTATCTACATCCGCATTCGCAATATATGTTAATAATATCCGTAGGCGTAGTACTCGTTAGCATTATCTGCATCCGCAGTACGTGTTCGTATCTACGTCCGCATTCGCAGGACGTATTCATATTATCCGCAATTGAAGTTTGCGTTCGTATTTTCTCCATGCACAATACTTTTTCATATCAACATTAGCAGTACGTGCTCATATTATCCTGTAATCTTATTATGCACTATCTCCATCCAGTAGTATTTTACAGAACGTGTTCGTTTTATTCGCATTCGCAGGACGTGGACGTGTTCATGTTATCCGCAATCGTAGTACGTGTTCGTTTTATTCTCAATACTTGAGTATGTCATTAGTATGTCAACGAACATAATCTCATACTTGACAACGTCAACATCATATAATATTGTTTTTACCCTCATACCATGACATTTTATAGTACCCAAATGTGACGACCATTGATGCATAGGATGTGAAATTTTAGAAGTTTCACTGGTGTAGATGAGGATGTACATTCTAATGTCTTTTTGCTGAGTGCAGATGCTCCATAAATATGTCAATTTGAATGAGGATGCGGAAAAAAAGACTTTATATCTAGTCATAAGCCTAAAGTTCATTTTGCAAGATAGCACAGCACTACGATATCGTATCGAACTTTTTTTTTTTTTTTAATGCAGTGTTCACGGGTTCAATTCTCAGAGAATTCGTTATCCACTACTCAGTTATTCGAAAAGTAACCTTGTTACTACTACTACTCTGTTACTTAAGAAAAATAACCTTGTTACTACTACTCCGTTACTTAAGAAAATAACTTTGTTACTACTACTCCGTTACTTGAGAAAAATAACCTCTTTACCGTTACTCCGATACTCGAGAACAGCAAGTTCATTATCCGTTATTCGTAAAAGTAACGTCGTTACTGGTAAAATAATTTTAGTACCGAAGTAGCGTCGATACCTTTGTTCCCTTTTTACGTAACAATGTAACGGAAGTTACAGTTACTCCGTTACTTTTATTACTGAGAAGAAAAAAAACACCGAAAACATATTTTGTACCATTTTAGGTTACTTAGGGAATTTTAAGCGTATTTATGATTATTATTATTATTATTATTATTATTATTATTATTATTATTATTATTATTATTATTATTATTATTATTATTATTATTATTATTCCTCCTATTCAAGCTTCTTCTTGTCCTTGAAGTCCTCCTCCATGTCATCTGTATGCTGCAGGTTACATTATAATCAAATCACGAAAATAGACAGTAAATATAATCTATTTAAAAATTATTTACGTTAAGAAATCAGAGACTCTCTATGCTGGCGTCAGAGATGGTTGTTCTTTTAGGCATGAGAACGTCCTTGCCCATGTAGAAGACATCTTGTGTTTTATTTTGTAGACAACACCATCAGGAGGATCTCATTACTGAAGGTCATAACCTTCAGGTTATCATATCTATCTCTCTCTCTCCACCCCCACCCTTTATTCAAGATTTCTTGTAACTAGGTTCCTGCGCCTTGGATTAATCGTACGACCTTGCCTGGTACTGCAAGCGCTATTTAATTTCGTCGGAAATATCTCTCGTGGTAGGCTCCGTCGTATCAACGTATTACTGACGTTGCTAGAGTTGTGCTGACTTAGTCAATCAGGCGTAATATAACAGGGTAACGGAACAGAGAAGTAACTTTCGTTACTCGGTCCGTTACAGCAATAAAAAAAGAAACGAGACCTTTACACAATTTTGCAAAAAGTAACTTCGTCCGTAACGGAGTAACGGAATAACGGATATATATATATATATATATATATATATATATATATATATATATATATATATATATATATATATATATATATATATATATATATATATATATATATATATATATATATATATATATATATAATTAGATGATCACTTTGGACCTAACTTTGACCATGCGGTGGCATGACCACAGGTTCATCACCCCACCAGGAAAAAATAAAGGTATAAGCACACACACACATATATATATATATATATATATATATATATATATATATATATATATATATATATATATATATATATATATATATATATATATATATATATATATATATATATATTATATATATTATCAGTGGCGTATACATAGAGCAGCTTTACTTCTGTGTGGTTAATATTACTTTTTTTTTTTTTTCTTTCGCAGATCTAAGAACAATCCGACTCACATCCGGAATATCAAACATTTGGGTTCCGGATTTCTTTTTCAGGAATTCCGTAGAAACAAAAGCCACGTCAAGCGTCCGGCCGGAGGAATTTTTGGAAATTCAAAGCTCCGGAAACGTCTTGTATTCTAAAAGGTACGTTGTGTCTTACTCCAATATATATATATATATATATATATATATATATATATATATATATATATATATATATATATATATATATAAGTAGTGTATGAACACTTTTCCAGGTTGGGAATTCGCACTAGGAATTTGCAACAAGGCTAGGAATTTGCAAGGAATTTGCAAGGAATTTGCAAATTCCTATCTTCACGTACCTTTGTGAGGTGTTTTTTGCGGTTTTATCTTAATTGAGATCTTGTTTTGCGGTTTTATCTTAATTGAGATCTTGTTTTGCGGTCTTATCTTTGATGTGATCTTGTTTTGTGGTGTTATTTTTATTTGTTTTTTAATTATTTCTCACCTTTTTTCACCTTTATGGTTTGCGGTTTCTTTTGATGAGCCGTTTTTGCGTATGCTTGATTGTATTTTGCAAGGTTCCTTTGATGACGTCATAGCTTGTATGTTTGAAAGGTCATGACGTCACGGCTTGTATTTTGGAATGGGAATTGGAATGATACGTCACAACCTGGGAATCTTCCAGCCAATCACAGTCCAGCATTGCTGACGTCACGTTTTCTTCTCTTACTTTGAAAAACTTGAAAGCCGAACAAACAAACAAACGCACGCTCTTAAAAACTCGATTTTTCATATCTCGAGACCGAGATTCGAACTACCACCCTTCGAATCTTTAGCCAAGCTCTCTACCCACTCGGCCAACGGAGCAATTACTTAAGAAAAGGAAAATTCTTTTATTTATGGCTTTGTTTTTTTCGCGCGCGCGGAAGAGAGACACACAGACGCCGACGGTTCGAGCGCGGGCGCGGCCGCCGTGCACACACACACACACACACACACACGCACACACGCAGTCGAGAGCGCGGACGCTGGCGCACACACATTTATTATTATTATTATTATTTTTTTTCGCGTAACCATGGAAACAGTTATATATATATATATATATATATATATATATATATATATATATATATATATATATATATATATATATATATATATATATATATATATATAAATAAAAAAATAAGGATATATATATATATATATATATATATATATATATATATATATATATATATATATATATATATATATATATATATATATATATATATATATATATATATTCTCTCTTTTTTTAAACTTAGAACAAAATTTCAATTTTTATATAAGTTTTTGTTTCGAAAAAAAAATTACTCAAGAAACGGGGATTGAACTAGCGTTCGCTACGTCGCTAGCGGAAGCTCTACCAATCGAGCTATCGAGACAATACGAGCGGAGAACGGGTTTATAGCTTTTAACATTAATATTTTCTTTTAAATGTTTTGAACGATAAAAACTTAGAACATTTATTATTTTTTATTATTGTCATGGTTACAGTATATATATATATATATATATATATATATATATATATATATATATATATATATATATATATATATATATATATATATATATATATATATATATATATATATATATATATATATATATACATAAAGCATGTATTTTAAAGTATTTATAATAAATTAAAATAGTATTCGTTTTAAAACAACTTGAATATTTAAGTTTTCTATTATTTTCATTCGAGAGAGAATGATATTAATGGCCAACTATTTTGACACAAACAAATATACTTCAAAGACTTCTCTTTGTCACATGCATTCCCGATTTGTTACAGTGACCATCCCCTGTTCGAACGACTCTGATTTTTTCTACCATAAAAAAAATATTTCAAATTCTTTTGAAGGAAAATGGCTTAGGCTAAAGAATTTATACAGTATACCGTTTCATAATAATTTTCACCGCTTTCTTTATTCATTTTTTCTTTATTCATTTTTCTTTTAATTTTATTATTATTTATTTGTATATATATATATATATATATATATATATATATATATATATATATATATATATATATATATATATATATATATATATATATATATATATTTACTTTATCATTTACTTTGTCATATATATATATATATATATATATATATATATATATATATATATATATATATATATATATATATATATATATATATATATATATATTATATATATATATATATTGAAGGAGACGGCTTAGACTTTGAACTTTTTATGTTATTATATATAAACTTATATATTTTTTTTTTTTTAAAAAAAAAAAAAAAAAAAAAAAATACGAGTTTGCTCTTATAAACACTTCCATAAAATATTTTAAATGCTTTTAGAAGGTCTCAAAAAAACACCTGCATAATAAATTTCTATCTTACATAATTTATTTTAATTGTTTAGAAAAACCAAATTCGTTCCAGCGCTTTTTGTCAGGTAAATTTTTTCTCCCCACTCTATAACATATATATATATATATATATATATATATATATATATATATATATATATATATATATATATATATATATATATATATATATATATATATATATATATATTTTCTCGTCAATCTTTTTTCTCTGGATCAATACTTCATCATTTTGTGTACACCACCTTCAATCTTTTCTAACTTTACGAGTTTCCTTTTTTAAAGTTTGATCTTCTACTTTCCCCTATCTTCAACTATTTTTCAACAAAATAGTTTCAGAGCAATGATTTCACACACGAATCAAATAGTTTAAGAAGATAGTGTCCCCCTCATTGTTTTTTCTACTAAGTGTCTTATTGTTAATCATCAAGCAGTCGGTAATCTTTATTCTTTCATTGTTTTCATTTATTTATATGCATTTAAATTTTTTACTGTAAGTATTTTGTCTATTTCAAGTTTTATTATTATCCATATTTTTTACTGACTTAGTTCTTTAAAACTCAATATACAATTCAACCTAATTCTAATCACATCTCTCTCTCTCTCTCTCTCTCTCTCTCTCTCTCTCTCTCTCTCTCTCTCTCTCTCTCTCTCTCTCTCTCTCTCTCTCTCTCTCTCTCATATTTCTTAAATAAACTTAACTCATGATTTTTTTTTTTTTTTTTTTACACCTTGGTGTTATATATATATATATATATATATATATATATATATATATATATATATATATATATATATATATATATATATATATATATATATATATATATATATTTCGTTCATATTTCTTGTAAAGTGACTTTTTTGTATCTTGTCGCATTGAAGTTCATTAGGTATCTTATACGAAAGAACTTCTTTGTTTTATTCATAAGTTTGTCTTATGCGAATGAACCTCTTCGTTTTATATCTTAAACCATACTTCAGTGGCTTATAAGCATAAACATCATTTTCAGAAAAAAAGTAAAATATCTTATATAAGAAAATAGTTTTACTTTTAAGTAAGTATCTGTTGTTAAACAATTCCTTGCTCTTGCTAGACAGATTTTATTGCATCTTTTATTTTCTAATATAATCACATATACATGAACGTACAAACCCATATAACTACAGGCTATTTTTTTTTTTTTTTTTATTTGCTATAGTTTATGGTGTGTACATCTATTTTCAAGCTCCATATTTCCCAAAATTTACTTCTCAAATTGGTGCTAGCGCATTTCAGTACTCCAGTGCTTTTTTTTTTTTTTCAGTGTTTAATTTTGTTTCCATAATAATGGGACCAATATCGGTAAAGCTTATGATATTAGGCCACCCCCTATGTAATTGCAAAGACTGGTATATTTATCCTCGTAACTGCAAATATTTTATTCGGTTTTATTAACAGCATGTATAACATTGAGGTATTTTTAACTTTTTCTATTTTAATACGCATTGGGTGAGTCTTTCGGCTACACTACTTTTATTGTAACAGCTTTTAGCGTATTTGCTGAAGAATTTTTTTTTTGATGATATTGCAACTGTCATGGCTTGTTTTGAGTCTTGTCTTGGAATAGGTTTAATTATCGACCCAAGCATTGGTGGAGCTCTGTATGAAAATGGAGGATTTACTATTCCTTTTATAGTTACGGTTTTGATGATCTTGCTTATTGGAGTTCTCGTATTATTTATTAAGTCTTCTAAGAGAGATTTATATTTTACAATAAAGTATAAAGATACTTGTTCCCTGATAACGAATCCAGAATGTTTACTATATATATATATATATATATATATATATATATATATATATATATATATATATATATATATATATATATATATATATATATATATATATATATATATATATATATATATATATATATATATATATATATATATATATATATATATATATATATATATATATATATATATATATATATATATATTAGAGGTGGACCGGATATCCGCATCCGCATCATTTTTCCAATATCCGCATCCGCGGATATCCGCAATTGGATATCCGCAACCGCATCCGCATTTGCGGATAGTAAAAAAATAAAAGAGTGAAAAATGTAGATTGCTTTGCACACCAAACTCAGATAGTAGTTAAAAATTCCATTATGAGTCAAAAATGTGTATCCGATTTAATAACCAAATGTAGGTTAATTGCTACGCATTTCAATCACACCGTTGTAGCCCAAAATGAGCTGAAGAAAATACAAACAAGATTAAATGTTCGTCCACTTTCTGTCATGCAAGATATTCAAACACGCTGGAATAGTAGTTTGCATATGCTTGAGAGGATGAGCGAAATTAATGAGGCCATTTGCCTTTATGCTTCAAGCAGCACAAAAATAAAGCCTCTAACAGCTGACGAAAATGACAGTTTAAATAATTGTATTAATATCCTTAAGCCTTTTGAAGAATTAACAAAGACTATAAGTTCAGCTGAATCATGTTTGTCAGATGTGATACCACTTGTTTCAACATTGAAAGTTGTGTTAACAAATGTTATTAAGTCTAAGGGAGTTTCAAGGATGACTGAAACATTAATGAAGGAGATGAACGACAGATTTGAAAACCTGGAAAATGATGATGCTTATACAATTGCAACCTTTTTAGATCCCAGGTACAAAACAAAAATTTTTAAACCACTTGTTTCTCAATGTTAAAATCAAATTAGGATGCTTATGCGATGAGATGATAGAAACAGCAAAAATAACGCCTTTTTCAAGAAAAAGCAAAAGCTCTCAGATACAAAAGAAACAAAATCTGTTAGCTTAAGCATTGCCAAATCAATGAAAGATCTTCTAGCTTCCAGCAGAGATGAAGAATCACAGTCAGAAGTGTCAAAGGATACAATATAGATTATTCAAAATTATCTAAAACTCCCACGTTTGGAGGCAGATAAAGAGCAACTGGTTTGGTGGAGAGATAATTGCAAAAGTTTCCCTTTTTCTTGCTGAGCTGGCAAGGACTTATTTAGCATGTCCTTCAACTAGTGTTGCTAGTGAGCGTCTTTTCAGTGGAGCAGGCCTCATTTACGACGAAAAGCGAACCAAACTTTCACCTGAAAGAGCCCAAAAGCTTTTATTTCTAAAAAAATAACTTACCAATTATTAACTTCAAATGGAATATGTGAAACTGTGAAGTGTGAAGGTAATATTGAATTACTGGCTATATATATATATATATATATATATATATATATATATATATATATATATATATATATATATATATATATATATATATATATATATATATATATATATATATATAACCTTTTTCCAGATGGGTGGAGGTTGGGGAAAGAGGTTGGTGGGGTGTTCAAGAGTTGGGTCCCCGTCCCACACCCTGGTAACATAGATTCTGGATATTATATTTAAAATTCGAAGAATCTATGGCAAAAACTCTTAAAAAATTAAACTATCCGCATCCGCATCCGCATCTGCGGATATCCGCAATTGAATATCCGCAACCGCATCCGCATCCGCGGATAGTGAAAAATTACTATCCGGTCCACCCTCTAATATATATATATATATATATATATATATATATATATATATATATATATATATATATTTTCCCTGTCACTCAGTATATTTTTCAGGTTGAGAGCCTTAACAAAACTTTTCTATCTTTCCACCTTTTCAAATTTAAGATTTACGAGAATAATACAACACCTTATCGCTTCCTCTGCTAAGCAACTCATTTATTTAAGCAACAATTCATCTGTATTCTTTATTCATTTAATGTTACAAAACGAAATTTTATTATTTTAGAGTGATATTTCTAAGGCTTGCGTAAATGAAATTAAGTGAGTTTACTGCTTAAGAAATATTCATTATGATTTATTACAGCAAAGTCATTGGTGAGGGGGTAGAGAAAGCAGATGATTAAGGAGTACCTTGACTCCAATAGTCTACAAGAATAATCAGTTTGGTGACCTATTTTTCAGATAAGAGTTTTATTTTTTCCTTAATATTTCACCATGACACGATGCTAATGCTGGTAAGATCCGCATAAAAGCAGCGAATCTCTATATCATCGAAATAGATTCTTTTACTATCTACCCTATTTCCTAAAGCAATTAACTTAAATCTTTGTATTTATTCTATCTTTTGTATTAAAATGTACGTATAGAATAAATAAATAAATAATTAGATGAAGAAATAAGTCATACTCGTCTCCTTTCATTAAAACCAAATATTTGAAATAATTACAATGTTACTACTAAAGGGGGGGTATTAAAATAAATCATTTTGTTTTTTATTTTTATTCATATTATTTTCACATTAATAATAATAATGGAATTAAACATCAGACATATATATATATATATATATATATATATATATATATATATATATATATATATATATATATATATATATATATATATATATATATATATATATATATATATATATATATATATATATATATATAATATATATATATATATATATATATATATATATATATATATATATATATATATATATATATATATATATATATATATATATATATATATATATATATATATATATATATATATATATATATATATATATATATATATATATATATATATATATATGATTAAATCACAACATAATGATATTATAAAATCTTTTTTCCTGTTATATCTAGGAAGTAACTATCTGTTCTTCTTCTTTTTCGTTTACATAATATGAAGGAAGGGGTAGAAAAAAATCTATGGATTTCACGATACATTACATCCAAATATTTTTCCAGAAAGATAGTAATGCGTCTCTTCAGTTTTTTCTTCTTTATTTTTAATCTGCAGAAAAATCATTCCCTCTATATATATATATATATATATATATATATATATATATATATATATATATATATATATATATATATATATATATATATATATATATATATATATATATATATATACCTTTTCATCCTTTCTTCTTGAAAAAGTTTCTCGATTCCTCTCTCTAGCATCCTGTATTTGTTTCTAGTAACACGAATCTCCTTCTCTATAAATATAAAACATAAAAAAATAGATTTCTCAAATACGAAAAAATTAAATCTTCACCTCCAAAAATTTCTATCACTTACTTAGATTTATATATTTACCCATGAGACGAATACGATGTCTGTAAATTTTCTTCAATAAAGGTGAACTACTTCTTCTTATTACAGTCATTGTTTGGGGGAAAATGGAAAATTCAAGTGAATAACTTTTGAATGAGTTCAGCTTTTATATAGTTCTGTTTTTTTACCCGATTTTCGACTACTTTATACTATGGGCTCCGTCTTCTTTTGTGGGAATGAATATTAAATTTACCTTAACCACAGAAATTTATGACTGTTACCTACTCTTTCTTTCTATATATATATATATATATATATATATATATATATATATATATATATATATATATATATATATATATATATATATATATATATATATATATATATATATATTATTGGTAAGGAGTGATGAATACTCTTCTATCATATTTTCCATTGAAGACGGTCCTGAATTCCGATCCAAAAATATTCATTTTAAGAGCAAATTTTTAGATTAGTATCATTTTATCCGTTATATTAAGGCATGACAGACACCTGTTGTCTATTTTTCAAGGACAGAGTCATAAAAAGTAATCATTATGGATCGTTTTTTTCAATATATAAATGAAGATTTAGAGCAAGTTGTGGTAAAGGAAAAATAAACTCTGAGCCCCTTTTTTCAAGGAAACAGTTATAATCAGTTTGATCTCATATGAACAGGTGCTTAGTAAAAATATTTCAGTAAATGCTGGTGTGGGAATCAAGTGGGGGAAGGGAATGAGGGAGGGAAGAAAAAATCCATATAAAGCAGAGATTTTCTAAGACATAGCATTATATTCTATAGTTCTCTTTTACTTCGAAGATGGAATCTCATCGTGTATTCAAACGCGAAAGTGTCTCTGAACTTCTCAACTGGGAAATAGACTTTGAAAATATTAAGTTTACTTTTCAAAGAAAAATCGACGGCGAGGATTATTTTTCATGTAGTTCAGCAACACCTAGCAAGAATAGGAAGTTATATATCACTGTAAGTCAGTTACGCCAAATTTTTGACACCCTGGACATATGGGTATACGAAGACTTCACTCTATTATCTGAACCGGCTTACCCCTGTGATGAAAAGTGCATATTTTTAAATCCTATTCTGGATGAAAAACGTATTCTTCTAAGCTATATAACAAAATTATCAACTAGTATTGTAGATGTGCGACTGAGAATGTTTCACGAAGAAACAGACGCATTCGTGTTTTCAAATTATGGCTTTACAATACGAGGCGAGGAGCAAATATTTAGATTTCTAACGCTACGTGAAGAATTTGAATCTAAAGTTGAAAAAGTGGAAAAATTCGAAAATTATCTACAAAAAGCTTTCGCTATTCTCTACGCAATGTATAAAGAAAAGATAAATACAGATCCTAACTTTACAAGCCTAGAAATATTGGAGGAGACCAACAGGAATGAATTTGGAAAACGTTGGAGTAATAACGTACTTAAAGTTCAAATAAAGAATCCTGAAGCTTTACACATACCCGGCAATAGCATCTTCAACTATATTAATTCACGATGCCGTAAGGAATTGAAAGAACATATTGATTTGTTGGACAAGGTTGAATCATTTTTAAAATGACCTTAAGTGCAATTATCATATATATATATATATATATATATATATATATATATATATATATATATATATATATATATATATATATATATATATATATATATATATATATATATTATTATTAATAAAAAAAAAAAAAAAAATAAAAATATATATTATATATTATATATATATATATATATATATATATATATATATATATATATATATATATATATATATATATATATATATATATATTTTTTTTTTTTTTTTTTTTTTTTTTTTTTTTTTTTATTTTATATTTATTTTATATTATTTTAATTATATATTATTATATATTATATATATATTATATATATATATATATATATATATATATATATATATATATATATATATATATATATATATATATATATATATATATATATATATATATATATAAAAGTCTGATGTTTAATTCCATTATTATTATTAATGTGAAAATAATATGAATAAAATAAAAAAAACAAAATGATTTATTTTAATACCCCCCTTTAGTAACATTGTAATTATTTCAAATATTTGGTTTTAATGAAAGGAGACGAGTATGACTTATTTCTTCATCTAATTATTTATTTATTTATTCTATACGTACATTTTAATACAAAAGATAGAATAAATACAAAGATTTAAGTTAATTGCTTTAGGAAATAGGGTAGATAGTAAAAGAATCTATTTCGATGATATAGAGATTCGCTGCTTTTATGCGGATCTTACCAGCATTAGCATCGTGTCATGGTGAAATATTAAGGAAAAAAATAAAACTCTTATCTGAAAAATAGGTCACCAAACTGATTATTCTTGTAGACTATTGGAGTCAAGGTACTC
>SEYY01006363.1:0-15000 GCA_009176605.1 Armadillidium nasatum | reverse complement strand
ACGTGTCCCGATATTTTTTAGAGGGTCTCTCGGGACGGATATTTGTTCCGATTTTTAGATTTTTGCAAAAATTATTTATTCAGCCTTAAAGTAATAAACCATGTGACTTGTTTTTGAAAACAACAATCGTATTTCTTCTTTATATTAAAAATCACCCTCCTTTATACATCCCTTAAAACCCTTACGAGCATGGTATTTGGGGGCGGGGGTCAATGTTCAGAAGCCTCCCAAATTTTGGTGAGAAAAATATGGTCACCTTAGTGTAGGTGTCAAACGATTCAAAATGTTAATCCCTTTAAGAGGACGAAAACTATTGGTCAGAATAGATGTAAATGACTAGAAGACATTTCCTACTATAATTATACCAAAGTATAAATATATTACTTAAATAAATCGAATAACAGTTTTTTACCTGCTGTAAATTATGACATAGTCTGTCACTTAACAAATTCAAATAAACGAAGAAACACGAATATGATAGCAGTGACGTCATTCAAATCTAAGCCCACCGAAACAAGTTGCCAGATTTAAATCAATTGACGAATTGCTAGAAATTACGTCTTCGTCAGAGATCTCACAAATTAACTTTGTGTAAACTTTTATAAAATTGTATTTCATTACAAAAGGTGATCCGCGGCGACAGTGTATCCATATGGTTGTCGAGTCTAAAAATGGAGTTCTATATAAGTTGGCTTATTAATAAACCAAAACAGAATGAGTTGGTTTTTGAAATTTGAGACATTATACCAAGGTGCAGTTGTTGGTACAGGTATTTCGTCATTGTTGATGCGAACGTTCTATAATCGCATATTACAATTTGGATAAGGATTTTGTTCCAATTCAGTAAACGAAAACGGAAATTATTTTAGAATAATTCAAAAATACTACTACTAATAATATAATAATAACTAATAGTCTATTTATTTATTTTCATTATCAATTCATTTAATACGAACAAAAAAAAAATATTTTAATAAATTAGTATTTTTTATATTTATTTTTCTAGATTTTTAGTGAAATTTCAATGCAACAAAATCAAAAATCCAAACTTTAGCGAGTCGCAGGAATGTCTTCTATACATATCGAGTTGTAAGTATCGAATATTCCCATGAGAAATATCGCATTTTTTTAATTAATTATATTATGCAATTTCGATTTTCACGACAAATATCCTCAACATACCCGGGGTCGGTGGGTACGGGAAAAAAATTAAAAATGTTCGTTTGCCATGCATCTACTCTAGTATTAGTAACATTATATATATATATATATATATATATATATATATATATATATATATATATATATATATATATATATATATATATATATATATATATATATATATATATATAATATATGTGTGTGTGTGTGTGTGTGTGTGTGTGTGTGTGTCTGTAAGTTGAAATCTGGTTCCAAAACCAAGTAAATTAATATTTATTTGCTTCAGATGGTTTATAATGGCATTAAATGGTTACAGTTGGATTTTGTTTGTTTCAGATGGTATTTGTTTGTTTAGGTTATATTTTGATGGTTTTAGATGGTTTTGCTTCTTTCATTTTGGTGTGTTTTTGTTAAGTTAATATTTATTGGCTAAGATTGTTTATGGGTTTTCATTTTCATTTTCATTTTCTTTTTGTTTGCTTGTCTGTTTTGTTGTGTTTTGTTGTGTTTTGCCGGTTCGAATGGTTTATGCTTGTTTCAGACACGTTTTGCCGATCTTTCCTTGTTGGAAAACAGTTTTTTTTCTTGTATTTGATGGTTTGTGATGGTTTCAGATGATATGTTACTAATTTAAGGTAGTTTTCACTTGTCTCAGATGGTTGCCTGCTTCAGATGATTTTTGTTGTTTCCGAAGGGTTTTTCCAGTTTCAGATGGTTATTACTTGTTAAATGTATTTTTTGTTTGTTTGAATGGTCAGATGGTTTCTGCTGATCCCTGATGGTTATTATTTTTTTTTTTTTTTTTTTTTTTTGGTTATTTCAGATGGTTACAACACAAAAGATTTAATATTCCTTTTGGCTGAAAAAACTCCAGTTACAACTTCGTCAAAAGACGTGCAACCATCGCAGAAATATAGCCTGAAATCTTCAGGAACGGGTTACTGTGAAAGGAGAACCCCGACAGGTATGTAATGTGGCCATATTGTCATATTCACACCCACATAACTTCGGTATCAACTTGCAGTAGGAATATCTCCCTAAACTGGAAGTCCTCGGTGGCATTTATATTTTATAACCTCATCCAGAAGGAACATCTGTTTTAAAATCTGAAGTATTGCATCCTACTCTTCAGTATTAGACTGACAAAGTATTTATTATATAATTTATAATAGTTTATACAAAACACGTACTATAAATTTAAGATAACACAAGTATGGTTTAATACCAACAGCCAGAACAAAGATTCCGGCCACTATAGAGTTGGTTGCAAAACACAATAACAAATGTCAAATATGTTTTATTTTTTTTTCCAGGTCATTACTCATGTTTGAGGCTTACATTCGTCATTAAAAGAAATTATGACCTTCAGTCTTTGGAGTTATACATCTCTTGCATTTCTTTGGTCATTTTGGCGTTTTTAAGTGACGTCCTTCAAGGAGAACACTTGTCACCAAGACTAATTCTGACAATAGGACCACTCATCACATTGAAGTTTCTCAGTATCTACTATTGGGAGGCAATGCCAGATCTTCATTCTGTATCCTCTAAGTATATCTTCGTTAGTGTTTCCTTGGGGACAATATACACAAAAGTGGTGTATGTTCTTCTAAGCTTTTTCTACTCGGAGAAGAATGTAAAAAAGGTAAATAAAATTTGGAAATATTCTCTTCTCTTTTTCATTGTGAATAATTTTTTCAAACATAAAAAGTTTATTTAGGAAATAATTACATGTGTAGTGGTCCACTGGGGTTATAGACTCTAAAGGAAATAATTATTATCATCCGGTAAGTAAATTAGACTTTAAATAGGGAGTAGCAAAATTTTTGGAAAAAGATAAAACTAAATTTAATATCTTATTCTATCCTTTAATAAAATAATATTTTTGGTACAATTTAATTACTAGCATCATATTTCTTAATTTGAAAATTTATGAGTCATCTATTTGGTTAGGCTAGGAATAGGTTAGGAATAAGTAGTAGATTAAGTTAAGGATGGGTTAGGAATCAACTATTTCCAAAATATTTATTCTTTATTCAAAATTTGGCAATCATCTATTAGGTTAGGTTAGAATAAGTTGTACGTTAAGTTAGGAATGGGTTAGAAGTCAATGATTTCCAATATACTTATTTTTTATCGAAAATTTGGCAACAAGCGATTACCGTATGCAAACTAACAAATTGCTTTAATAACCATATAAATATGGGAACGTTTCGGTTTTTGCCTGGGAATGGAAGCTAAAACTAAGTATTGTAATTTTCAACAATTTCTTGATTTTAATTCGAACTGGATCACATAAAGAATGAGATTTTTTTCGAGAACTAAAGCGTCGATTTCGAACGATAACTTTCCTAATAGTTTTTTTGCTTTCATTTGAAGAACAACTACGTTCCAGACATCTTTCAGAACTAGTCCTATAGTTATTGTCAAAGTTAATTGAAACTTGAACTACACAGAGCTTGAAATCGATATTTCTTAGTTAGAAGTGTTTTATCATTTATTTGATTAAGATCGGAAAAAATGTAAAAAAAAAAAATTTTATGTTCCAAGTGTCCCTTGTCAAATTTCCCTATTTTTATCCTTTCAAAATCGAAACTTTTCCTTATTTTTACATATATATTTGTCGTTAAGAAAAATATTTCCTGAAGATACGACAATTATCTATATGATAAATTTAAAATCTTGGAAACGTTAGGAGGACAGGGTAAAACCTGGTGATAATGCCTTGACGGGAATTAGTTTGCTTGAAACTGTTCTTAAATAGAACTTTTCGGGTTCGGGGATAGCTCAGTGGTAGAGTGTCGAGCTTTTGTTGTTCTCAGTCGCAACATGCGGTGGTTCGACCCAGGAGGTGGAAAGCCTTTATCTTTCTGTTATTGTTTGTTTTCTATGATATGATGTAATTCAATAAAAACAAAAAAAACACTGCGTAAGCTAATAAAAAAAATTTTTTTTAAGGTAATCGAAGAAGATGAAGAAAATCCGTTAAAAATGTTTAGGAGAATAAGCCGAACCGGAAAACGTTTTAGGAGAATTCTCCCATTCAGCGCCTACGTCATTTTCTCCGTTATTTATTTTGCTCTCAATGGATTTATGTAATTTATTTTAATGCAGAAAAAATAAAACGAAGTATAATAAAAATCCTAAATAAATTTTTCGAGATTTATTAGTCTAAATTGTATCTAGAGGAATAAGACCGTAAGTTTGATGTGGTCAAATGTCAACAGTGTACCCAATTCAGAATAGCTACAAATATATATATATAAATTATATACTTTATATATACAAAATGGTTTAATTATTTGAGTGTTTTTTTTTACCTTGGAAACCAACACACAGATAAATCACCCTCATGTATATAAAGGTGAGATTGAATCTATAAAAAATAAAAGGTATGACTCTGCCAATCATTACGTAAACCGTACAAAAAATTAAGGTCCAAAACTTGCCCATGTCTAGTTCAAATAAACCTAAATTCTGAGGGTAGTCTTAAGAACCACATAGATTTTTCTCTTCTCTAGTCTTCGGTGTCAATCTTTTGTTTTATCTTTTGAAAAGAATTTAAATTATAAATTTCAATAAATTTTTCAAACTTGTATTTATGTTATACGATTAACCTATAAAATAAACCATCATTTGTTCATGGCTTTTACAAATATAACTTGAATATTATATTAAATTTCCTAAATATAGAATGGCACTGTGCTTTTGAATACTGACGATACATTCAGTACTACTTCAGAATTAAGGTGTATAACATTCTAAACATTAATTCACATTCTTCTTTATCCCCGGTTAATTTTTTAGGACATTGCAGCTGCTCAGGAGACAGGACATTCCTCTTCCTGATAACACGTCTCTGCAACTACAGGAGCTTCAACTGACAGGTATTAACCGACAACCCGTCTGTGATATTTCTACTGGTTCTCCTCGTCCTCTTGTTCCTTCATCTTTCAGGAAACAAATCAACCACTGTCTGCATGACCTGTCCATCCAGGAATCACGGCGACACCGAAGCTCACAGCTTCCAGTTTCGTGTGGCTGCACATCCACAGACATATCAAGATTTGGGAACGCGTTTCTTTCTCCTGCCAAAGGATCAAGGTTCATAGACATACCAAGGTACTTCTTGGTGAATTTTCCTCCAGGTGAAAGGTTCCAAAGTATTGACCTCATAGGTTCCTTTCCTCCTTCCGACGGTTCTTCTTGACAAAGCTTTTTTTGGCCACTTGGGTGTCTCGCTTCGATGTGCCAGAGGCAATCACGACTGACCAATGACGTCAGTTTTAATCCTTTTAATGGAGTCATTTTGTCTCTTTTAGGCACCTTACGCATTCGAACCAATGACAAACCACCCTTGAGCTAACGGCATAGTGGAGCGCTTTCACCGTCAGTTGAAAGTTTCTCTCGTCGCACATCCTTCTGAAGATCAGTGGACGGAAGTTCTTTTTTTTTTTTATCATTATTGGCATCCGTTCTGCTTTGAAAGACGACTTACAATGAACAGCTGCAGAACTTTGGTTCTCCTCTTCTTTTCCAGGTGAATTTTTCGTTTCTTCTCGAGCTTCTCCTTCTAATCCCTTATCATATCTCTCTCGCCATTGCTAGTGTTCCACCTCTTGGAAACCTTCAACTACTCGAACACAAAATATACTCTTATTCCGAAAGAGCTTGCAAGTTGCACTCATGTTTTCGTTCGCCTCGATTCACATCGAGCACCGCTGCAAGCCCGGAACACCAGCAAAAAATGCCCTATAGGAAACTTTAATGAAATACATATATATATATATATATATATATATATATATATATATATATATATATATATATATATATATATATATATATATATATATATATATATATATATATATATATATATATATATATATTATATATATATATTATTTATTATATTTTTTTTTTTTTTATTTATTATATATATATATATATATATATATATATATATATATATATATATATATATATATATATATATATATATATATATATATATATATATATATATATTATATATTTTATTTATTTCTCCTCTGGTGGGCAAAGGCCAGAGGCCTACCATTGTTCCACCAGAGTTGGGAGGAAAGTCGGAAACATGGTCAAATTAAAGGCCGACATGACCTGATACACGGCGTTTAAAGGTGCTTAAGTCATAGGTAGTTGGGAAAATAGATGAAGGAAGTGTGTTCCAGACTTTACCAGTAGAGTAAATGTAAGATTGAGCATAGAGGTTAAGTCTGGGGTCAGAGAGTTGGACAGAGAAAGGATGAGACTGTGTAGAAAGACGAGTCGCACGAGCCCTTCTTAATGGAGGAGGTATGCGACGAGAGAGTTCAGAAGAGCAGTGTCCATTGTAATAGCGATAGTAGAGAGAGAGTGACGCAACATTTCGACGGGCAGAAAGAGATTGGAGAGAATTAGTGAGAGCAGGAGAATTGATAAGGCGAAAAGCTCTAGACTCCACCTTTTCCAGGAGAGCTGTGTGTGTGGAACCACCCCAGATGTGTGACGCATACTCCATACAGGGGCGAACAACACCCCTATACAGAGCAAGCAACTGGGGTGGTGTGAAGAAATACTGAAGGCGCCTCAGAACACCCAACCTCTTAGAAGCTTGTTTAGAAAGAGAGGTAATGTGATCTTTCCAAGAAAGATCACGAGAAAAAGAAACACCTAGAATATTGAGGAGAGATGAAGGTTTGAGTTGCGTGTTTTCGAAGAAGATATCGTAGTTGTGGGGAAGATTGTGTCGAGTAGAGAGATGGAGGAATTGAGTTTTTGAGGCATTGAAAACGACCATGTTTTCTTTGCCCCAATTGTAAATGAGAAATAGATCAGAGGTTAGTTGCTCCAAGGCCACCCTCCTTGCCTCTATTAACTGTTGCTGGGAGGGGCGTCTTTCCAAATGAAAAGAGTAATGAAGGGTGGAGTCATCAGCATAGGAGTGGATAGGAGATGAAGTAATAGAGAGAAGGTCATTAATGAAAAACAGAAAAAGTGTTGGGGATAGGACAGATCCTTGAGGAACACCATATATTATATATATATATATATATATATATATATATATATATATATATATATATATATATATATATATATATATATATATATATATATATATATATATATATATATATATATATATATATATATATATATATATATATATATATATATATATATATATATATATATATATATATATATATATATATATATATATATATATATATTATATATATATATATATATATATATATATATATATATATATATATATATATATATATATATATATATATATATATATATATATATATATATATATATATATATATATATATATATATATATATATATATATATATATATATATATATATATATATATATATATATATATATATATATATATATATATATATATATATATATATATATATATATATATATATATATATATATATATATATATATATATATATATATATATATATATATATATATATATATATATATATATATATATATATATATATATATATATATATATATATATATATATATATATATATATATATATTAAGCAAAAAGGATAATTATATTTTTTGACTTAAATATTGTAATATTCGTTTGAAGTTTCAATATATAGTAAAATAAATATATTGAAGTATATATATATATTATTATATATATATATATATATATATATATATATATATATATATATATATATATATATATATATATATATATATATATATATATATATATATATATATATATATATATATATATATATATATATATATATATATATATATATATATATATATATATATATATATATATATATATATATATATATATATATATATATATATATATATATATATATATATATATATATATATATATATATATATATATATATATATATATATATATATATATATATATATATATATATATATATATATATATATATATATATATATATATATATATATATATATATATATATATATATATATATATATATATATATATATAATCCAATAGAAAAATTGAATTTATTAAAATAAAATTAAAATATATTTCCTTTCTGAGGTAAAATAAATAAAAGAAATTGTTTTGATTTATATTTTATTTCATTTACAAAAAAGTTTTGTTTAAAAAAAAAAAAAAATTTAATACAATTTTCCGTTTTTTAATCTCCATTCATGTTTTTGAATTAAATAATCAATTTTATTTACACAAGAACAAATTTTATCTATTTTGTCAAAAGTAATGAACCCCTCGTGTCCCATGACGTTCACAGTTTAACTCTTCTTCTTCTCCATTACCATGAACCAAATTATTGTTCAAACAACTTAAGCATATTTTCTGTTTGATACAATCTTCATAAAAAGAACGAAGATCGTCATTAAATTGTAGAAGATCTTCCTTTTTAAGCAAACTCAAATTTAATATACCACCTGCGAACCCAAATTCAAGAAAATTTATGCAAATGTAAAACATTCTAGCAAGATCAGGCAAGTTTCCGAACATTTTCTCTCTCTTAATCCTTGATGCTTCCTCGTCAGAATAACCACGGAATTTTAAAAGTCGATCAAACCACTTCGGGTATTTATATGGACATGGTAGGATTATATGCGATATTATTTACCCATTCTTTTATATTCTCATCAGTTTTGAGGAACCATTTCGCAACTTTGTTTAGAAAACAAAATGGAACTTCTTCATCTAATTCTATGAAAAACTTGTCTTTAATATGAGTGGAAAACCTCCTGAAAATAAAATCTTTCAAATTGTCAATCTCATCACTTTCCTCAACCCATTTAAAAATCTCTTCTAATAAACTTAATGCTCTGCTTCTTCATCATATTATCAAATTTTTGAGGTAAGAAATAAGATTTTTGAAAATGTTGTAAAGACCATTGATCTACATCTAGAGTCTTTAAGAATAAATCAGCCAATCTAAAATTACTATGAGACACAATCAGATGGTCGCAGATCGTAGACCCACAAGTATACAAAATATATATTCTGGATTGTTCATTTGCAGATTTTAAAATTAAATTGACGTTTTCTAAATCGTGAGCTGTAAAATTCGATTGAGTGAATAACATAGTAAGTAATGAACGAGTTCGACATTTACTTCTTCTTATAATCTGTTCCTTCAAGTGATCTGGACTCTTAATCCAAACCTCTCTTAGTAACAGACGATGATTGTTAAACTGACACATGTATTTGTCATCAATAAGCGAAATAATATTAGACATTAGTGTATAATATTCCTCTCTACCAAAATTCTCGAAAATTATATGAACAAAATCCATAAACTGATTTTGATAAGGCCAAAGTAAAAACCAGCTAATTATATGAAAAGAGTCGTCAAATTTTAGAAAAAATTCTTTTAATTCCTCTTTGTTCATCAAACTCAAAAAATACATAATAATATTGCGATCAGCCACAAACTCTCTATTGAAAAGAGAAACAGTTGATATCTCATAAAACTTGGTATGTTTCAAAGTCTGTCTTATGAAGTTGCAGTAAGTTGTATCTACAAGCTTTCTTATTATTTCTACCTCTTCTTTTGTTTCGATGGATTCAACATTTGGACCGTAACTAAACTTTACTGCTGCTAAATTTTTAGTTATTAAGCCGTAGGAGAAAACTCTTTGCTTAAAATGATGCGTTATACCTTTTTGATTTAGCTCTGAACTTGAGTTTATCTCCTCAAGATAATCAGACCACATTACCATCGGACATTCGGGATTATGCTCTTTAAGCCACTTCTTAAAATTTGGTTCATTGTTTCGTAATTCTTGCCACAAACCTGGGATTATATCTTCCAAAAAATATTGGCAAGCGATTTTGTACCTATACAAAAAAGACTAAAATTTTGTTCTTTCAGCAGCTCCCTCGCTGCCTTTTCTTCATCAAGCACTCCTTCTGAAGTAAAAAAGGAGCTCTTAATAAAGTGTTCACTAAATTTAAATGATAAGCCGAAACAGTCTTTTAGATACTCTGCCCATTTTGTCATTTCGAATCCAATAAAAATAATAAAATGTTTAGGAATATTCCACATTTTCTCTATGTTACAGAATTTCAACAATTCACACACTACTCTTTGAAGGGCATCGTCCCGTTCCTCGTAATTATATTCATTTATGGGCAAAGAAAATATTTCCTTCTTGATGTAAGGATGGTTTAATATTTCAACCAAACCTGGAACTCTACAAAGATTTTTCAATGAAGACACCATTCTCGCAATTTGTATCTGAAAAAAAAAAAAATAAATATATATATATATATATATATATATATTATATATATATATATATATATATATATATATATATATATATATATATAATATATATATATATATATATATATATATATATATATATATATATTACCCTTTGAAGGGCTATATTATATATATATATATATATATATATATATATATATATATATATATATATATATATATATATATATATATATATATATATATATATATATATATATATATATATACTTACTTTACTTTTTTTCCCCTTGGACCTTCCTCACTGGAAGGGCCACACTGCCTTCAGGAAATCCGCGACGGCCGACGGCCGAGTCCAAAGGTCTCTCAGAGAGGTGATGTGATGGAGGATTCTGTGTTGTGTAAGGGAGGGGCATCTCAGAAGGAGATGTTCTGTTGTGTCTGGTTCTTGCATACATCTTTAACATATTGGAGATAGTGTGTTTTTTATATTGAATCTATGTTTGTATGCTTGTATATTAGGGTGGTGGCCTGACCTTAATCTGGATAGGGTAATTTGGGCTTTGCTTGGTAATGTGTTTTTTGTATTTGCTATGTCGAGGGGTTGTTCGTTGAGAAGATGATTTGGTTGGCGGGTGTTGAGATAATTTTGTGTTATGATGGTGTGTATGTGTTTGATTAGTGGTGCGTTGTTTGCAGTAGGTGGAATGGTTCTGAATATGTTACTGTAGTATGGGGCAGGGGATGATGAAGGTAATTTTAGACGGTGTCTTGTGTGGTCTTGTAGGGTATAGTGACAAGGGTGTGATATGTCTAGGGTGTTTGTGTAGAATTGGGTTCCTATCATGTCTAGGTGAACACGGATCAGGAGTATTTTTGTTTCTTCGTGTAAATGCAAAATTGGAGTGGTTCTAGTGCAACCTGTGATGATTTCGAAGAGCAGTATTTTTTTTTTTTTTTTTTTTTTTTTTTTTTTTTTTTTTTGTAATTTCTCTGTGTTACCAGGCTGGAGAGGCGTAATTAAGGGTAGGTCTGATGAACTCTTTGCATGATGTGATGAGGGTTGTTAGTTCGTTGCTGAAATTGTTATGTGACAGTGTTCGAATGATGTTTATTTCCTGTTTGCAGTGTTGGTTATGTTTTGGATGTGTTTTGAGAATGAAGTGTGTGTCATATGTGAGGCCTAGGATCTTTGGAAATTTGTTTAATAGGAATGAGGGTGTTATTTATTTTTACATGGGGGTGGTGGGAAGATTGGTGTCTATCGGTAGTAATAAGGAGTAATTGAGGATTTTTCAGGGGAAGCTGTCATTCTGTTTGATTTTAGCCATGCTTCCTAGTTGTTGGAGGTATGATTGAGTGAGTGTGGTGGCTGTGGGTATGGAGGAGTTTTGTATTGGGATGGATATGTCGTCGGCATATGTTATTAGTTTTATGTCTGGTGTTTGTGGGGTGGGTAGGTCTGTTGTGTACAGGTTAAATAATAGAGGGGATAGGATGGCTCCTTGTGGGACACCATTTCTTAGTTTTACTGTTTTTGAAAGATGGTTTTTGTCAGAGACTTGAGCAGTACGATCGGATAGGAAGTTGGAGATCCATTTTTTTATAATTGTTGGGTATGGGTGAATGTAGGATTTTTTGTATGAGATTATGTTTAGGAATTGTATCAAATGCTTTGTTGATGTCGATGGCAATGAGTATGGTCCTGTGGGATGGTTTTTTGTTCAGGCCATTTATTATGTTTTGAGAGATATTGGTGAGGGCCGTGGTGGTTGAGTGGGATTTCCTGAATCCGTGTTGAAATTGTGGGGTTTGCATGAGTGGTTGGATTTTTGAATGAATGAGTTTTTCTAAGAGTTTGCATAGTGTTGATAGGAGGGAGATCGGGCGGTATGAAGATGGGAGGTTTGGGTCTTTCCTGGGTTTTAGTTTGGGGGTAATTATTGCCTTCTTCCATATTGCGGGGATGAAGTTGTATGTGTATGATCTGTTGTATATTTGGGTTAGGTATGTTGTGGCTATGGGTCATAGGTGTTTTAGGTGTAAATTTAAGATGTTATCTGGGCCTGTAGCTGGGGAATTTTTGAGCGTTTTGATTCCCTGGGTAGTGTCCTGGTAAGAGAAGGGGGGGGGGGTTGATTGTGTTCTAAGTGTGTGTGTTTGAGCTGTTCGGATTATTTTCCTATTGTCTATATATATATATATATATATATATATATATATATATATATATATATATATATATATATAAAAGCTAAGAGATTAATAAACTGTCCCCTACTTTCAAACTCTTTTGACCCTCTGTCTCTGCGACGTGACGTTGGCGCGCTATCTCTTTTCTACAGGTACTACAATGGCAGGTGCTCGAGGAATTGGCCTCTCGCACTCCTCCACCGTTGCGTCGTCCTCGTTGCACAAGGGGTGCCCTGCTTTCGCACCAATTTTGTGTGGACGTAGGAAACCCCCAGGCTAGCCCGTTGTGGTACCTCCTTCTTTCCAGCCACCTCTATTCTGTGGAACTCTCTACCATCATTTATTTTTCCTCCTGTATTTAATCTTCCACTCTTCAAGGCTTCCGTCGCCCACCTGAGGGCTGTGCGTTAGGTGTGTGTGTGTGTGTGTGTTTGAATGAGCTTTGTGCATGTGTGTGTGCCCCCTCCTTGAAAAAGGCTCTGCCCGTGAGTGGTGGCGTTCTGTAAAATATATATATATATATATATATATATATATATATATATATATATATATTATATATATATATATATATATATATATATATATATATATATATATATATATATATATATATATATATATATATATATATATATATATATATATATATATATATATAATATATATATATATATATATATATATATATATATATATATATATATATATATATATATATATATATATATTGTAATTTTTTCTAAAGACGTCATTTCTGCTCTCTCTGAGTTAACACTAAAAGGTGTACGGTCCTGATGGTGTCCCTTCTGTCGTTCTCAAAACGTATGCTTCAGAACTTGCACCCTTCCTTGATAAACTATTTCGTGTGATTCTTTCTACTTCTACTTTCCCTTCTTGCTGGAAACTTGCGCTCATTCAGATTGTACAGAAAAAAGAGGGACACCTCTCAACCATCTAATTACCGTCCCATTTCTTTAACCTCTTTCTTTCTAAAGTTTTCGATCTATCCTCACAGAAATTTGGAAAAATCTCATTCCTTCTAATTTTACCTCTGATCGTCAGTATGACGCTTTCGTAAGAAACGCTCTACTGGTGATCTCCTTTCCCTTCTCTCTGACTCTTGGTCCTCCGCCCTTCGGCATTTCGGTGAATCTTTTGCTGTCGCGCTGGACATATCGAAAGCTTTCGATAGTCTGGAACAAAGCTTTGATTTCCAAACTTCCCACTTTCGGAATTTATCCTTTTCTTTAACTTTCTTTCTGGTGGTTCTATGGTAGCTGTTGTAAACGGCCACAGGTCATCCTTTAAATTTATTAATAGTGGTGTTCCTCAAGGATCTATCCTGTCCCCATCACTTTTTTTCTGCTTTCATTTATGACCTTCCTTCTGTTATTAGCGTCCTATCATTACTCACCTTTCATTACTCTTTTCAATTTAAAAGGCACCCCTTCTAGCAGCAGTTAATAGACGCAAGGAGGGTAGCCTTGGAGCAACTAATTTCTGATCTATCTCGCATTTCAAATTGGGGCAGGAAAAACATGGTCGTTTTCAAAGTCACCAAAACTCAATTTCTTTATCTCTCTACTCGACACAATCTTCCACACATCTATGATATCTTCTTCGAAAACGCTCAACTCAGACCTTCATCTGTTCTTAATATTCTCGGTGTTTCCTTTCCTCGTGATCTTTCTTGGAAAGATCACATTACTTCTCTTTCTAAACAAGCTTCTAAGAGGTTAGGTGTTCTGAGGCGCCAACAAAATTTTTTTTTCACCAGTTGTTTGTTGCGTATGGAGTATACATTACACATCTAGGGTGGTTCCACCCATACAGCTCTCCTTAAGATATTGGAGTCTAGGGCTTTTCGTCTTATTAACTTTCATGCTCTCACTAATTCTCTTCATTCTTTTTCTGTCTATATATATGCTGCGTCTCTCTCTCTCTCTCTCTCTCTCTATATATATATATATATATATATATATATATATAATATTATATATATATTATATATATATTATATATATATATATATATATATAGTAATTATAATATATATATATACACTATCATTGTTACAATGAACACTGCTTTTCTTCTGAACTCTCCCGTCCCATACCTCCTCCATTGAGAAGGGACTCGTGCGACACTTCTTTCTACATAGTTTCATCCTTTCTCTCTCAAATTGTCTAACCCCAGACTTAACCGCTATGCTCAATCTTATATTTATTCTACTGGTAAAGTTTCGACACGTTCCCTTCATCTATTTTCCCAATTTCCAATGCGAATGCTATCACATATAATATATATATATAATATTATATATATATATATATATATATA
>SEYY01006362.1:0-18697 GCA_009176605.1 Armadillidium nasatum | reverse complement strand
CTATTAATTGTTCAAATAAATCGACTTTAAATTGTGGAAAGTCATTTTTTTGGTAAGTAATTTAAAAAAAAAATATATATATTTTAAAGATGTGCCACCTTATAAAATAAGTTTATTTTGATAACTAAGGTAGGTAATTAACCGAAAAATTAGGTTGACCATTTCGTTTACAGTATTTAAGATTGTAAGTAAATTATGAAAACAATTATTGCACTTTTTGTTGCTCAAAACAGTGAAAAAAAAAATAATGTAGTTTTATACCCAATATTAATTTTTATTAATATTATTCTTAATTAAAACCATAGGTTTTAAGTGAACACTGCATAGATTTCTATCCATTATGCAAGGCATGGTATTGAAGGTTTGGTGTCATTACAACAGAAGAAGATTACATTTTTTTATATAAATAAAAAATAAATAGGATGAAGGTTTTTTTTTAAATATATAAAAAAAAGAGATTCTGAAGTTAGTCTATGATTATATGTAAACTTTGTTACATATCAACCATATCCAAAAACCCTGCAAGCTCTATTGTTCTATGATCTTGGAAATTTAATAATATAACTATATACAAATTTACATCAATAATTCAGCATTCAAATGTATTGTGACATCAGGCTTCATTTTTTTTCATTACAATTTTCAAATGAGTGACAATATAAATATGATGAATAATAAAATGATATATGTAGAAATGTAAATTACATTTAGATCTGTATCCTTTTTGTAGTAGTTAATAAAATATAGTTTAAAAGTAATTATAAAAAAGCAAAAGTTATATATGGGCCCTAATATCTACATCATTAAATTTTTAATATATTGTAATTATATAATCATATGCCATCACTATATATATATATATATATATATATATATATATATATATATATATATATATATATATATATATATATATATATATATATATATATATATATATATATATATATATATATATATATATTATATATATTATATATTATAAAAATAAATATTAAAAAAAAAAAAAAAAAATTTTTTGTTAATTTTTTTTTTTTTTTTTTTTTTTTTTTTTTTTTTTTTTTTTTTTTTTTTTTTTTTTTTTTACATCTTTTTATTAGTAAACTTTTTATTAGTAATAATTAATAAGTAAATATAATTAGTTAATTAACTTATTTAAATTATAATTTTTAAAAAAAAGTACAAACTATTTTAAATTTTATATAAAAAGGATAGATAGGACCAATTTGCTTTATTTAAATTTTAAAGAAAATGAGTAGTAAACTGAATTATACTTTTAAAAATATTTTATGGTTTTGTGCTGCTGCTTAAATTTTATTATTAATTAAGAGAAATATTAAAGTTAAAATATTTTTATCCTTAGACTCTCAGCACTTGAAGAAAAATTAAACCTTAATTTCTATAATTAGGAAATAAGTAAATAAGTAAATTCGTGTACTGAGAATATTTAAGAAAATTAATAAAATAAAATTTAAAAATAAATCCAAAAACTGAGAATTGTGATACTTTCTTTAAAATATGTTCAAAAATTATTTTAAAGTTATGTAGCTCTTAAAGAATTTTTTGACATAACACCTATTACTTAATGAATTGCTATATCTTTTATTCAAGTTAATATTTTAAGTAAATTTAAAAAGAATTTTGAATGTTGTGTAAAATAATGAAAGGGAATTATGGGAATTTTATGCACAATGACTTACAGGCATAATTTAAAACAGCATAATTGTGTCCATAACTGACAATGATGTTGATTGTTGGCAATCATATCAAAAAGTTTTTTTTTTTTTTTACTATTAAAAATAATATAATTTGCAGTATTATTAGTGACATTAAAATTCCTATTGAGGATAAAATGTAATAAGGACAGTACTGCAAACTATTCAAAAACCAGTGGCATATCATCTCTATTATTTAATAAAGCAGAAACCTATATAGGATATAAGGTACAAACAAATTTATGATAATAATTAAGCTAATGAGAAAATAAAACTATAATACTGTAGAGTTTACAGGCATGCTTTCAGATTTTTAAAATATCAAGGGTTAAATTGCATGTATTGTAATAAAATAAACAATTAGAATTGAAAATTTGATTAATTTAAAAACAAATTTTGCCAGAAAATATGTACAATTTTAACTGAATTTCTTCAAAGCTATTTGAGCTCAAAAATGTAATCATACATTTGTTGCAATTTGATTTTTCCTGAATGATATAAAACATATGAACTAGGTAAAATATAACTAAAATATAATTTTTTTTTTTTTTTTTAATTTAAAAAATCAAAAACGGGAAATGTTTTGTATTTTATGATGAGTGTTGTTCTAGGAGTCTGCCATTTTGGATTCAGAATGTATTAATATATTAAATATATATATGCTACATTCTGAAAGAACAAACTGCCAACCATTCATTTCAGGAAATATAAGGATTTCTACATCTCTATTTCCTAATGGTGAGTGATAGGGTGTTTATGCTTTTATTACTTATTAATTATATCAACAGTAAATTTGCTACTAACTTATTACATATATACTATATATATATATATATATATATATATATATATATATATATATATATATATATATATATATATATATATATATATATATATATATATATATATATATATATATATATATATATATATATATATATATATATATATATATATATATATATATATATATATATATATATATATATATATATATATATATATATATATATATATATATATATATATATATATATATATATATATATATATATATATATATATATATATATATATATATATATATATATATATATATATATATATACTCAGGTAGGCAAATTGCAGAGACATCATTTTTTTTACTAGAGTTGAAGATATTTATTGAAAAGCTAAATTAATTGTAGGAACCATATCAAAGAAATGATGAAGGACAAGTTAATAATAGGCAAGTAAGTAGCTGCTCAGCCACAATGAGGCTGCAGCAAAATGGCTGAAACCCTCTTTTATTATATTTATGCATAGTAGTGTTGTGTAAATATAATAAATAGTAATACTTTGTTGATAAATATGCTTCTTTGGATAAGTTGCATAATTATTTCCAAAGGGGGACTGAGGATATATATATATATATATATATATATATATATATATATATATATATATATATATATATATATATATATATATATATATATATATATATATATATATATATATATATATATATATATATATATATATATATGCAAGCTAAGAAATTGATTGTTTATAAAAAAAAAATTGGTTATTTTATCATATTCAAAATATTGTGAGAAGAGAACCACTGATCAAAACCTTTTGATTTTTTCAGTGAAACTAAAGTGACAGGGCAGTATTTTCATTTAAGAATTGAAGACATTTGTTCACCCTTGTTTTGAATGAGCCTGAAAATAAAATTTTACTGCAACAGCATTTGCTAGTATAACAAGATTGTTGTTTGTGATAACATGCTTTTACAGTCATATTTAATTTGTATTTATTTATTTATAACATTTAAAAAATTCAGATCATTTGGTCAAAAAATAAAAAGTTCTGACAGTTTTGATAATTACAAGAACTTTTTCAAAAATTTCTCAAAAAAATTTTTTTTTTTTTTTTTTTTTACAATTCCATCATCTTCAAAAGACTAATTCATAAATTGCTTGGTAACCTTTTTTTATTTTTTCAGAGTACTTAGAAAGATGATGAGGTAAAATTTTCAATTCTGGAATATTTTTTTTATTGAATTAGCCTTTCAAGTTTTTTCTACATTTTGTTTCCCCACCCCTACACCCCTGGAAAACTGAAAAAGCCCAATAGCTCCCAAAAACCATATATATATATATATATATATATATATATATATATATATATATATATATATATATATATATATATATATATATATATATATATATATATATATATATATATATATATATATATATATATATATATATATATATATATATATATATATATTCAACAGACTAAGAAAGAGAAGGCACATAAGTGTTTGAAACCAAAGTTAAGGAACTACCAACAAAACAGGTGTCAAAAGATTCGTAATCAACCAGGAAAATCTGAACTACCAATCCTCTGTCTGGCGTAATGAACCAACATCAGAATTCGGCTAATTATTAGGTGATTTTATGTTCAATGTATATTTTTTTATATAATCTGATGAAGCATGTTAACTGTAATTTAGTATAAAAACTCAAGAGGGGTTAAATGACTTAGAGTAACTCACTTGCAGTTCCTCTCCGCATTGCTTAAGCACCACTAAATCTATGTAGTTATGGAGATATTCATAATTATTATTATTTTTTATGCATATTCTAAAATATCACTTAACAATGATTGTCAGATTTGTTATGAAAAGAAAATTCTAAATTATATTAGTACTCTATTTCAGTTTTATAATTTAGAAAGCTTTATTTCTTTACTGAGTAACAGATGTAGAAACCTGATCCTTTATTTTAATGATTTTTAATAATAGAAACTCAAACTGGCTTCTGATACCCATATATATGCTCAAAATCTCGAACCAAAAATTAAATTGGGAAGGGTTAAAGGTTAGGTAGAGGAGGATGTAAATGTTACATTTTGAGTGTATGTAAATGTGAAATAATTTCAATTTGATTATTTTAAATTTCAGGTAAAATTGCAATTCGTTATCGGACTATTTAATCTACAGAAGTTAGAGAGGGTTTCCATTTTGGTAGTAAGTTTAGAACGAAGCATGTCGAGTGGTAGGATCAGAAAATGAAAGTCGTCTCTAATACTTAGTATTTCCGTCGCTAACAGTTTTCCCTTGAGAGTTGGTAGATTTTAATTAGTTTCTGTAAGTGACAGGTATTTTAATTTTCCTATTAAGGTGTTTAACTGCATATTTTTATGAACCGAAAATCGTGCCAACTTCAATTCGAATCAAATATTTTATAAATTACCCAAATATTGTGAAATTTACTGACTACTAAAATTATTTTTATTTAAATATTATTTGAATATTCATGAGATATATTTATTCTTTAAAGTCTTGAGTTTATATTTCACTTGCTTCATTTAGCTTTCATCTTTTCCCATTTATTCATACATTAATATGTGAAATCAACAGGATTAATGATAGTTTTTATCGGAAGTCAGAGAAAATTGGGAATATAAATAATGTAAATTTTTACATTCATAACTTTTAATTAAACTACATTATAATTAAATAATTAATTAAATAAATAATTAAAATTATTACAAATTTGGTATCAACTTCAGTACAATAAAAAATATCCAAATATATTTGATTGTCTTTCCTTTGTTAGATTAATTTTTTTTTTTTTTCAGTTACACTTTCAAAATCTTAAAAATAGTTTCTTTAAATGAAGCCGAATTTAAATTTTATTGCTGAAATAAAAATAATTTGAAAAGATTTTTAAGTGTTTTTGTCATGAAAATCAGACTATGTATTATTATTAAGTAATAATTAACTATTAAACGTAAGTGTGTTATTCTCCTCCTAGAGTTTATATTTTTTTTTTGTTATGATAGTCTTCGTTTAAACTAGTATTAAGTTAACTGCTTCAGCAGAACTGTAATTGTAATCAATATGCTATAAGCAGGGCTTGGATTGCAAATAACAAATCTGATAAAATTTGAAGTTGTAAATTTTTTTTTTTTTTTTTTTTGACATGATCTGGTAAGTTTTAGACAAAAATGGTTAGAGTGTGAAGGTGTCGTAAAATAAATAAAATACCGACTTGAAAAGTTGAGAAACACTAAGTTATGACCTTTTAAAACGCTAGACTGATGCATTATTAATCTAGTTTATATCGTTGGGCTAATAAGAAAGTCTACATTCATCGGTGAAATTTTAGGTTCATTTTAATAGAAAATGTTTTAATTATTACACAAATGTATCAGTCTTGTTCTTCTGTAAGGAATGTAATGGGATTGTCGATTCGACATATATATATATATATATATATATATATATATATATATATATATATATATATATATATATATATATATATATATATATATATATATATATATATATATATATATATATATATATATATATATACCCTCTAGGGCGAAAATTGAACGCTAACATGCGCCGTTACACAACGTTTGAAGGTGTGCAAGTTAAGTTGAGAAAACAAAGTAATTTGTTCCTCGTATTACCAGTTGAGTACATATAAAATTGAGCTCAGTCGTTAAGTCTGGGAATAGAGAAAATATAATAGTGGGTGGAAAGACGTGTGGTACGAGATCTCAGTGGAGAAAGTGTGTGACTGGAGAGTTAAGAAGTGAAATTTATGTTGTAATTGCGATAGTATAGAGATAGTGACGCAACAGTTTGACCGGCAAGAGAGTGGTAAAACTTAGAGTGAAACAGTTGATAAGATGAATACCAGATTACTCATTAATTTAATGAGAAGTGTGAGTTCTACCACCTCGGAGTGTGAGACATTCTACATAGAAAGATGAATAACACTTATAAAGAATGAGCAATTTCTAAAGAGTTAGAGAACACCCAACATTTTAGAAATTTGTTTAGAAAGAGAAGTGTAATGTGAACTTTCCAAGAAAGATATCGAGAAAAGATTCCAAGAATATTAGGATATATGAAGGTTTGAGTTGTAGTTTTGTGAAGATGTCGTCGAGTAGAAAGATAGAGGAAGTAAGTTTTTGTGGGTATTGAATAGAACCAGGTTTTCCTTATTCTAATTAGGAAATAAAAAGTATTAAGTCAAATATTAGTGACCCTTCGGTCACCCTTGTAGCATTAATTAATAGGACGTGTTTATCTTTCAAAATAGAAAGATTAATAAAGGGGTGGAGTCATAGGCGTAGTAGTGGATAGGTGATGAGGTCACTAATAAAAACTAGGAAAAAATTGGTTCACCGAAATGTTAAAAAACAGAGTACCAAAGAGTCAGAGAGAAAAAATATCGTCCCTTTCTAAAGCATTTTGACAATCTGAGATAAGATTAAAAGAATTAAAAATGTGTTCAAATCTTCCTGTTGAAGATAAATATGAAAATTTTCGAAAGAACAGAAGATAAATAAATAAAACGACAGTTAGAAGGTTAGAAAGGGTACCCATTTTTCTCAACAGGCTGAATGAATGAGCGTTTCCATCAGAAAAAGAAGGTTGTAATAGAAAGACAAAGACGAAATGCTTTATCAAGTTATATATATATATATATATATATATATATATATATATATATATATATATATATATATATATATATATATATATATATATATATATATATATATATATATATTAATCAGCTGTATGTAGCGTGAATTTCTTGTATTGGAAGGCTTAGATATATATATATATATATATATATATATATATATATATATATATATATATATATATATATATATATATATATATATATATATATATATATATATATATATATATATATATATATATATATATATATATATATATTATTTGTATGTTTTTATATTTTATTTGTGTATTTTAATTTATTTTCTCGAGTTACTCAATTATAATTTTATGTTCATATTTATTTAATTAAAAAATGACGCCCTAAAAGGCATAAAATTAGCGTTGCTTTTTTTATATAAATTTCAGAATATTTTAAAGTTTTATAGTCTATTTTACCATTTAGAAAAGTAAATAAAACTACTGTGAATACGTTAAAAATAAAATCAATGCAAATTTCTTTATAAATACGGAAATAAACATTAACAAAAATTCAATTCCCTATGTTTTGTATGTTAAAATTTCGGTTTAAGTGCCCTTCAATTTTTCTTGCGAATCTGGCAATTATTCTAGCAACTTTTACTTCAATTTTGCTCGTTGAAAATTACATAGCTTCAATGGGAATGCGCCGTCTATGTAGTAAAAGTCTATGATATTTTCATAGACATATTTTTATAATATTGATATTAAAATTCAAAAAAAATAGATATCGATATATATCGATATTTATTTTTTCGATAGTATTGAAAAATATCGATAATATTTTAAAAGATGATATATCGATAAATCGATCTTTTATCCTCAATATCGATTCGATCGTTGATATTTTTTTACTTTAAAGAAATTTGAAGCAGTTTTCTCACTTTCTGCACCTTTATAGAATAAAATTAGGCAAAATTTGTGTATCTTTCATGTGAGTGACTGATAAGAAGTTGCCTGGTTGTGTTAAAGTTGTGCCAGGTATATTTCAACAAAAAATGAAATTAATATCATCAAAATATCACGTTATTTTGACTCTTAAATATTTAGGACAATCACTTACTAAAATTTAGATTTAATCATCAGAAAATCAAGAAATGCACTGACGTTTGCTTTAATAAATTGGAAAAAAAAGGATAGTTTTGGTTGGGAAAGTGAGGAAAAGTTGAAAAATATATAATTCAATTCATTATAAAAACTATTTATATACTTTCACTATTTTGTCTATTGTATATACTTTTGTTTATTTTAAGTTTCATTTATATTTCATTCTATCTATTTTATTCTCCTTCTTAGGTTTTTGTAAAATTGTTTTTGTTTTTAAAAGTGGCAACGCCAACATGCTGCCACTTCGAGCGTGCCACTTTCAGGCACTTTTAAATTAACAGCCTGTCAACCACTTATTTATCCAATTACATGCAATTCCCCCTAAACTACACTGATATAACTTGTATATCAGCTTTTTAGGATGTACCTTATCAAAATATATATATACTATAATCAAGATATACAATTCAATTGGTTCCCCTTTGTCAATAAAATCAGTAATGTGCTTCATAAATTCCAAAAGATTCATCTGAATTGATTAACATTTCCAAAAACCATACTGTGAGGTCGCAAAATTTCATTGTCGACTAAATGTTTTCCTTTTCGATTTTTTAAAATATATTTTTCCATAAAAATTTTACTACCAATGAAGTTAAACTAACTGGTCTGTAATTTCCAAGATCATCCCTGCTACCTTTCTTTAAAATTGGTTCCACAAAAGAAATTTCAAAATCCTCTGATATCTAAATAGTTAAGAGATCTATTAAATATTAATCTAAGGCAATACTATCGCTATCTTCCTTAAGGATTCATCCAATTTAACCATAATGATCAACATAGTTATTGTAATCGATATGCTCAAGTAAATCTTTAATCTCATTAACATCAAAAATGAGATATACAAAATTAACTCGCCTCTGCTCTATAATGTAACTGTTATCAAAACTTTCATTTGTAAACACTGATGCAAAATAGGCATAAAAAATATTGACTAATTCTTTTTCAGAACTAATTCTCTTATTATTTATTTTAATAGATCCATTCTTATTATTATTATTATGTTATTATTATTATTATTATTATTATTATTATTATTATTATTATTATTATTATTATTATTATTATTATTATTATTATTATTATTATTATTATTATTATTATTATTATTATTATTATTATTATTATTATTATTATTATTATTATTATTATTATTATTATTATTATTATTATTATTATTTATTATTATTATTATTATCATTATTATTATTAGCATTATTATTATTATCAAATTTAATAAAAAAAAATTCTTCAAATTTTTTTATTATTTTTGTTCAAGTTAATTTCTTTTTGTCTCTTATATCTTCTTATTACCTAATTTAATTCATTCTTTATTCTCAAATATGTTTCCAAAATCATTACACTATTACTGTTTACTATAACGTTGTTAGTGATATTCTTTGGTTCTGCTTCTTGTTTTTCGGCAAAATATTTTGGCATTTGATTAGTTTTAAATTCACGTAATTAGAATTTTTCCTTTGACTATGAGAAATTTCTGCTTTGAGTTTTTTAAAATTTTGATTTGTGTTGGTAGCTCTGAATAGCTTGCGTTGCGAGAAGAGTGTTAGGCTACTGCTAAACAATTTTTATACGTACTGTATACGTACGTTTTTGTTTTACTTTCATGGTGAAATCTTTAGATTTTTAAACTTATTGAATTATTTATTTTTTTGGTAAAGTTTACAGTATAATCAAAAAGCTAGAACACAAACTTTGATAGACTTGTGCTTAAGTGTAGTTTTTTCCCTTTACTAAATTTTCAAAAATGATGAGGTAAGATTCACTCGTTTTCTTCGTCGTAGCCATATTTTGATTTTCAGATGGTCTAGCGCCAAAGGCATTTTTGTGTTGTGAAGATTATTTCTCCAATTTTAATTCTCATTTATGCGATATTTAAAAGTTAAACGAATAGGATAATTAGAACATCAGAAAAATAGAGACAGAAGCCGCATGGGCCTAAAAATACTATCCTTTAAATCATTGCATTCAGACTTGGCATTAATTATTAAAACTTGGTTATTGTGCAGGGTTTGTCTCTTACCAGGGTATTTAGTTATTCAATATATAAACTGGAAATATAATGTATATTGAAGGAAAACTATTTAAATAGGGTGGAAAATCAAATTCAAAAAATTTAAAAATGGATAAAGTACTAAAAATCCTGTTATCAAATGATATAATTAGGCCAACTACACCAAACATGCCTATGCCTATATATATATATATATATATATATATATATATATATATATATATATATATATATATATATATATATATATATATATATATATATATATATAACAGTAAAACTAAAATTTAGAAAATTTCAAGTCAGGAGTTGCGAAAAAATTGGGAATTACTATTTTATAAAAATTCTTGAAAATTGATGACAAAAAAATGAAATGGTAAAACTAACTACTTGCACAGGTGAAAACTAGCCACGTCACAATATTTAAAAATGGCTATTCAATAGTACTTTTTATTAATATAAATAGATAAGAATAGTATTACAGATTATCTAGAACACAATTTAAATTTAAAAAAATGTTTGAACTGAAATGTTTAACAAAAATCAAAGACAAATTTATTCAAATATTTCAGTATATTTCCTTTATCAAAATAATTTGACAATTGACTTGTAGATAGTTAAATTAATGATATTAATTTTATTATACTTGTATTTTTTATATTGGCTGCCCATTAAAATTTAAATTACTATGATTACCTGTAATCATGAAACTTCAAAAAGTTTTAAAAAAAATATTTTTGGATATAACTTTTTTTTTTTTTTTTTTTTTATCTATGCAAAGCTCATGAAATTTTCAGAGGTTGTGTAGATGGGTGAAATACATATTTGTATTTAGTAAATTTTTTTGTGTACCAATTTTGATGCTGTGCATGGGAAAATTTTTAAAAAATTTCCCATGCATAATACTAAAATGATTGGGTATAAAAAACTTTTGGTAATAATTTGATATAGCACGAACCTCTCCTATTTTCACTATATTGAAAATATGAACTCAAAATATGTTTACATGCATTCTACACATACTTTTCTTTCTCGGTCGAGTAATATAAATACATAATAAAAGAAAAAACCCCAAAAAATCATAAACAAAAATAATATTTATGCTGCAAAAACGACGGGAACTGTCCGGTAAAACCTTCTTCTTAAATAGATCTGGCAACGAGCGTCTCCGTATGTAAAAGCAAACGTGTCCGTTTCCTATGTAATGAAAGAGAAAATGGCAAACTATTTTTGTTTTATACAAAATTTTGTGTTTAAGAATATTTAATACATTTTCATCACTTTCACATAAAACTAAATACGGATTAAGTGTATTTTCACAATTATACTTCACTCATCATCAACATTTAATGTAGACAAAGCCATGTCAGCTTACACTATTAATTCAATTATTGGCCTTTTTCATAGGCTACATATATAGGCTAGGCTTTATCTAATTTCCAGTGTGTATGTGTGTGTATAGGTGTACGTGCGTGTGCGTGTATGTGAGTTTTTTATTTTTAAGACGCGTTTAACCGCTATAATAAGTTACGATTGTGAATTTAAAAAAAAAAAAATCCTTTATTTTTTTTCTATAATATATATATATATATATATATATATATATATATATATATATATATATATATATATATATATATATATATATATATATAGTCACAATATTTTTTTATCACCGACATCATAATATTGATATATACAAACATCGATATTTCAATACAATTTTTTGACATTTATATTTTTATTATTATTATTTACCTTTTATTTCATTTATGTCTGTTATTATTATTATTATTTACTTTTCTAGCGTACTTAATTCGACTTATCATAACCTGAACTACCGAAGATTGCCGTGTGATACAGGCCTAACTGATAGATGGAACGTTGCCGTGGCATACAGGCCTACTGCCGTATTTCACATATATATATATATATATATATATATATATATATATATATATATATATATTATATATATATATATATATATATATATTATATATATATATATAGTGTAATACGACAGTAGGCCTGTATGTCACGGCAACGTTCCATCTATCAATTAGCCTGTATCACACGGCAACGTTTCATCTATCAGTTAGGCCTGTATCACACGGCAATCTTCGGTCGTTCAGGTTATGATAAGTCGAATTAAGTACGCTAGAAAAGTAAATAATAATAAATAATTATAAAAATATACTACTACTTACTACTACTAATATAATAATAATAATAAATAATAATAATAATAATTATAAAATACTACTACTACTATTACTACTACTACTACTAATTAATAATAATTAATAATAATAATAATAATAATAATTATAATAAAAAAAAAACAATAATAATGATAAAAAAATAATAAATAATAATAATAATAATAATAATAATAATAATAATAATAATAATAATAATAATAATAGGCATAAATGAAATGAAAGCTAAATAATAATAATACGAATTTCAATAAATTTACATTGATATATCGATGTTTTGAAATATCAATATTTCCAAGTATCGAAGACTGTATTACAGTATATTGCAGAAAAAAATAACGGAACAGTCGAAGGACAAATATGGCAACCTGTTTTTCAATTGATTTTGCTATTTTTGTACAAACGAAGGCCAGTCGAAGAACAGTTGCTTCACCATTCGTAGTAAAAATATCAGTTTTTTCTTTTTTTTAAATAGTTTCTCTTTTTATAATTTATTTATATTACTCGACCGAGAAAGAAAAGTATGTGTAGAATGCATGTAAACATATTTTGAGTTCATATTTTCAATATAGTGAAAATAGGAGAGGTTCGTGCTATATCAAATTATTACCAAATTTTTTTATATATAAAAATGTATAACTTGCACAACTGTATAAACTCTGAAAAAATTTTTACTCCTATGTATGAGAAAAATTTCAAATTTTTTTTTTTTCTATGCATAACTGCAAAATGGTTGAGTAGACAAAAAAAATCTAAATAAAAAATATGTATCTTGCCTAACTGTATAACCTCTGTAAAAAAATTTTTTATGCTCAATCATTTTAGATTTTCCCTGTGCATTGGAATAAAATATTTGGTATAAGAAAAAAATCTTAAGGTTATACAAAAGTGGTTTTTAAACCTCACTTATGATTTATTTAAGACATACAGTGGACCCTTGTTAACTCGCAACTTCTTGTAATTTGAACATAAATTTTTGGCAAAATTTGCCTTATAATTTGACCAAAACAATTTGAACAGAAATTCAAATTGGGTAGACATGCGGTTAAATTTTTGTTTTATAAAAAAAGTGAAATGTTTTAACTATATATGGGAAACAGGTATTTTTCATTATGCTTAACTGTTTTTATTATAATGTATTTAATTATAATTTATTAATTATATTAATAGTTACAACAAATTCTAGTGAATTCAGTTACCTTTTGATATTAAAAAAATATGATTTTGGAGGGTTCAGGAAGATTAATTGATTTAACATGTATTTCAATGTCAAAATCTGCTTTCTAATTCAAATTGAGTTTTGGAATGGATTAAGTTTGTTATGAGGTTCCACTGTACCTTTATTTTCATTTTATAGTTTTAATAGAGTAGAAATAATTAGAAATCAGAAGTGGCTCACCAGAGCTATAAAATTAGTTTTTAACTTTAATCATTTCACCAGGTTCTGAAGTAATATAATTTATTATAACCACTGCATATTCAGAATTTCCTGACATTTCACCATTCATGATACTGGAAGTATGAAGTCCCCCCCCCCCCCAAAGCATGATGGCAGATGGAAAGCATTAAATTTTTTTTTTTTTCATAAAAAGTTTTCAAATACTATATTTGGGTGTCATCTATTATTAATACATCAGTAAGCTTGCTTCATTGGGCCACATTCCTATTATTATTATTATTATTATTATATTATTATATTATTATTATTTTTCTACAAGTACAAGGTAAAACTGTCTGGTTACCCCTTTAAGGACTCAAACTAGGCTTACACTATTTTGAACTACTTACCACCCATTTATTGTTACCATGTTACTATTTAAATCTGTGTAAGACAGAATTATTCAGCAAATCCCTTTCACTATAATCACTGTCCTTCAATGTCTCAGTAGTATAAGGAGTTTATAACTATAAATGAAAGTTATCTCATTTTTGTCTTTATCCATTTAATTTTTCTTTAAGTGCTCTAACTCCTGCACACAATTCTTAACAATATTCTTACATCCTGGACATATTCATATCTGATCTTCATATTCAGACTCTACATTCACACAACTGCATGAAACAACATTTCACATATATCATACAACAAACCCCTATCATGACTTCTAATCTCCTTACAACTCTAGCAACTATCGCAAGCATTAGTATTACAAAATAAAAGTTGGTAACAAAAATAAAATAAATTATGTACAGTAGTTAAAACAGATAAAGGAATAGATCTATTTAGTCTAGGTTTGCCTTACCCTAGGCTTCTGAATAACCTACATGATTATGAGAAAAAACAAACTAGGTAATGAAACTAAACAATTTTCAATAAAAATTAACATTCTAACATGAAATAAATATACTAATATGGTGAAAAAAATAAATAAAAAACATTAGTTTAGGAGTTAGATCCAGCCTAGTCCTCCCTAGGCTGTGCTTATCAGATAACCAACTAAAGGAAATTAAATTGTCATGAAAAGTTTTTAAATTTATTTGCTTCCTGAATTAATTAAATCCATCCAAACCTATACATGTGAATATTATAAAAGTCCATAACTAATTTGAAGACTTCAAACCTATAAAATGAAAGCCATTTAGTCATTATGAAAAGAAAATTAACTAAATTAAATCTAACTAGGACTGCTTTACTTACCCATGGATTTTCAAAACAAAAATTTCTATGGCCTTCTTAAAAATACATTACAGTTTGAGTTTCATTAATAATTATTAAAAATAAAAAAATCTTTAAAAAAGTTTCCAAAATTCTTAGCAACTTTTGAAAAATTTCCCAAGACTTCATAGTTTAACATACTAATTTTCAAGTATTTTACGAATTACCATTTTAGATACAAAATAAGGAAAACAATTGAAAGACCTACTACAATAATTTTATTTTATTCTTCAGCAGGGACTCAAACTTTGGTTCTGATAGTTTTCGGAAAGGTGGCAGTCGGCCATACTCTGATTCAAGGTCAAGATTTGATGACAGATCTGGTACTAATGATTACAGCAATGATTCTAGACCATACCAACCACAAGCACCAAATCCCCCTAGTGGTAACTTTGGCAATCCTGGAAATTATAATAGTAGAGATAGTACTGGTCCAAGGTAATGTTCATTATATCCAGATGTTATTTTTTCTTTAAATTAAGATATCTATAAATAATGTGTGTAATGCACACATTCTTAAAAAAAAAAAAAAAAAAAAAAGTTTCAAACAAAACTTTCAAACCACTTTTTTTAAAAACCTAATTGCAAACTACTAGTAGTAGTGGTTTAAATAGTCTTAAAGCAGGAAAGACTAGTTTTATTGTACCTTTTAAACTACATTTAGTAAGAAATAATTTTACAGATTCATGGGTGGTAATGCACGAGGATCCCGATATAATGATGATGGGTCTACAAGGTATGGTGGTGATGGCTCTCAATATGATAATGGATCTAGTTATTCTAACAGTGGCCCTTCAAATTTCAATAGTGGACCTTCAAACTACAGTAGTGATGGACCTCAAGGATATAACAGTAGTAGTGGGCCTGGAAATTATGGCACTGGTGGTCCTAATTTTGGTGGTAGTGGCCCACCAGCTCGCCAGCAGGGCCCCCCAATGGGTGGCCCTTCAGCAAGGAATTCAGGTTATGGGGGTGCACCAACTGAAAATCTTTTCTCTTCAATTCAGACACTTTCTGAATTCAGTAAAAATGACTTTGCTTCAAAAATCCTTTCTGCTGTCCTTCAAACTGTAAGTAGGCTATATATATATATATATATATATATATATATATATATATATATATATATATATATATATATATATATATATATATATATATATATATATATATATATATAAAATGGGATGTACCAAATGTTAATTTAGCCAAGTACTAAATATTCAGCCTTTAATGTCTGAATATATATATGATTTTCAGTGGCAGACCATATAAAAACTATTTCATTTACTGGAGCCATTTGAAAATATTACTAAAATATTCGATAAATGTCAAGAAACAATGGCTCAAGTTATCTCAATTTTGGTTGGATGTGTTTTTAAATGAAGTGCCAAATAGCAAGAGTTATAATGGAATAATTACAATTATAGATCTTAAAAAAATCATTAGTTTTTAAGTGATAGATCTTTGTGCTTAACTTCTTTCTTAGATTCAAGATTGAAACTAACTTTTCAACATGAATCCGATAGGAACATAGGAACATAGGAAAATAGAGACAGTTAGAAGCCACAAGGGCCTATTGAGACTGTCCCAGTTCAAACATAATAATAATAACAATACTAATACATGCACGAAAGACTAGGTCTAGTCCCATCCTAGTTATCAGTTCATTCATGCATAGTCATGCATAGATAATTTTGGAAAAGTTACTGAAAAGTCATATAGAGAAGCATTTAGATGATAACAAGATACTATATAACTCCCAGCATGGCTTTAGAAAGGGTAGATCATGTCAGACAAATCTACTAGAATTTATGGAATATATTACTGAATGTATAGACAGGGGTGATCCAGTTGATGTCATATATTTAGACTTTAGCAAGGCTTTTGATAAGGTACCCCATGTTAGGCTGATGCAAAAGTTTTCACAGTTCATGGGTGGTAATGCACGAGGATCCCGATATAATGATGATGGGTCTACAAGGTATGGTGGTGATGGCTCTCAATATGATAATAGATAATTTAGTATGAAATATAAATCTTTGAGGCATGGCAAGAAATGCAATAAAATTCATTTAATTATACTGACAAAGATTCAAGTACTGACAGGATTGATGCTGAAAATCCTATTTTCTTATCTTTAATGGACTGCTTTAAAGAAATTGCTGCACCAAAGTCATTAAGTACAGAAGCAATTTAACAAGTGGAACAAAAAGAATGCTTCATTCTTTTAGCAGTGATAGTGTTGAACCCAAAAAGGAAACCAATGTGTATTCCCTTAGAAGCCCCTATTCGGAGTAATGTAATATAATTATTATTATTGTATTTAGTAGTTTAGGACCTACTATAATATTGCAAGCTTACTTATTTTGGGCAGTGAGGACAGTCAAATTCCCTTCCATTGGTTGAACAATTGTGGAATTAGTTTTATGAATTTAAGAAAGTTGCATTAAAATTCATTGCAACACCACCACCACCATCAATGGAAAATGAAAGACTTTACAGTACAGGTTAAAATATAAGGGTAGACTAAATAGGCTATCCACTGAAAATAGAGAATTACTTATATGGTATCACTATAATTGTAGAATATATGAACTTTTTTTTTTTTTTTAATGTAACTCATTTAGTTCTTTACACCTTGATTAAATAAACTTTTTTGTACCAATGAAAGTTATAGAATGGCTTTTTTTTTTTTTAAGCTTTGTGTGACAGCTTTACTTTTATCAGACATTGAAATTTATTTTTAATTAAATATTTTTTCTTTACAATCATTCCACTTCTATCTTTTATTGTTTAAGAGTATCCTTTTTGTCTTTATAGTAAAGAAATGTTGCAATAAAACCTTTATTAACTGTATCTTTATAGTTGATAATTATATAATTTACTGTTAAAATGAAATACTCCATTTACTGTATGTAAAAAAAATGATTTGAATGTACTGAAAAGTATTATTTATATTGGTTAAATGTCACAAATGATATTAAAAATCTTCACAAGGAACAGCATTTAATTAAAATTTGCAGTTTATGGTGGTAGGCTGCAGTGAGTTGGTGCTCTGTATAAGAAAAGTGAAATTATTATATTCATGGCTTTTATATGGCTTTGTATATATTATATATTATATATATATATATATATATATATATATATATATATATATATATATATATATATATATATATATATATATATATATATATATATATATATATATATATATTATTTTACAAATTTCTTTTATGATTTTACATTATTTTTCATTATTATTCAAGGTTCTCTTCTCTTCCTTCTCTTTTTAAATATACATGCTTAAATTTTAAATCTTTTTATGTCGTCATATGCTCACTTCAATATAAAAAATATAATTTAGGAAATTTTTTAGTTTTCAAAATATTTTTTTTTCAAGACTTTATTAGTCTTTTAAGATCTGTA